>BMAO01034870.1:84415-160140 GCA_019973975.1 Trichonephila clavata
ATAGGTAATGATTCTTAACTATGTATATTGCAACAAAAACACATTAATCATCGAAAATTTTTCAACCTGAAATATGATACAAATCATTCGACTACAATAACCAGTAGAAAGAACTATGTAGTAAACTAATAGTTAAAGGTAATCGTATGCAGTTATGTCTCAAAAAACAGCATAAGGTGCTTTTTTTCTTCAAAGAGATGGTTTAACCACACACACACATTTGTCATGATTCCAAAAACATGTATCCGATTTTAAGATCGTAATTGAGAGCAAAAATGGTTGGATATGGCAACCTGCCCACTTGAGAATAATGCTTAATTATAAACGTCATATCATTGAGATTATTACTTTTTGAACTTATTTTAAATTTATCTGAACAGTTTAACAAGAGAAATGATGAGTAAAAAAAAAAAGTTTAATTACTTTTTCATGAACTCGATATTTGAAATTGAAGAAATTGAAATAATTCCAACTGTGATCATGACTACAACATATATAAGTGAATTCATGTTTAAATAAAAGTGTGTTAACATGAATGGCTGCGGTAACGTTTTTACGTTAAGAGCGGGACTTCTAAATTACTACAAATGTTATACAAATAAAAGAATAACTCCCGGTTATATATATATATATATAAGTTCTAGCTCTTATAATATTATATCTCCAAATGATTTAGTTCAAAACACAGAGACAAACAGAATTACTTGTAAAACTAAGCCTCCAACTTCATTAAATCTGCGTCACCGTCTGCGTATTAATTAACACCGTCTGGGTATATTAAATTTCATACCATTTTGCTAAATTTTGTCACGATTTGAATGGACATTAAGTAAATCCCAGTTTAGCCAATAAAACTAGTAGGCCAGAAAAATATCTAGTAATTTTTATCTTAATTAAAAGAAAAGTGTTAATGACAGAAAATATAAGCTTGATTTAAGCAATGGTCATCATTTAACACAATTGCTACACTCATTAAGACCATGGTCGTCTATAATAAAAGATAGAGCAAAGAAAAAGCTATTTGATTTTTCCAACTGATAACTAGATACGAGAGTTCTAAATAAGCCAATCTTATGACTCATTCTGTATTTAAAAAAAAAATCCAACAACCAAAGAACAAGAAATCAATTGATGCTACACGGTAAATGTTCCAAGATGACTGGACAGCGTTCATAAGCCAATATTGTAAAAAATTAATACCCTTGGTCAATTATTAAAATATGCATTTATGCAAAACAAAACATTTAAATATATAAAGACGTAAAAATATGCAACAATTTAATTTCAAAATTAAGTTAAATTCATAAAAGCTAGACTATGCATCCAATGGTTTTAGAATTCCTTTATTTTCACACCTATTTTTAAAAGAATATCTTAACGCTTAAAATTCCCATCTTTTCACGTACAATATAAATCTGAATCAACCATACACTTATCCAATCTGGTTTACAATCGCCTTAAAAATCTATTTTTAATATTTATTTTCACTGAAATCGTATGTAATAAGTTTTTTTATGTAGTACTATTGTGAAAGAAAATACAAATTATTATTATGGGTTCCAAAATCATACACAATACATTAAAGAAGATGTACTTGAAAGTATTCTCACCTTGAATTACGTAATTATTAAATTGAGGAATCTGCACTGGTGAAAATTCCAGTACTGACCTCAATAATTAAAAATAAGATTTACATAAGATTAAGTTCAATGTGTGTGTGTGCGCGCGCACTTTTAGCTTAAACTTCTGTCATTCAATCTTTTTACTAAACTCACACGTTTTATGACATAATAAAAATAGAATAATGTATTTCAAGTTTTAATAAATTCCTATAAGTGACCACATCGTTTCTTGCACAATTCGAAGTTTTCAAGTCATCGAAATTTAGCTCGTCTCTCTTTAATAAAAACTTGTATCCGAAAAAAAAAAAATTCTTAATAATTTCAATTAAGTAATTAACAAAAAAAATTTAACTGTATGCGTCGCGAAGAGATTTTCTTGTCGCATTGCTTGATTAACTATTTTACATCAAAATCGTGCTTGAAAAATAAAAGCTTAATTGTTATTGGTGAGAAGTATGATGAAAGTATTAAATATGAAACAAAACAAAAAATAGATACATGTATGAAAATATAAATTTCAAAAGTTAAGCAGTTGTATTTAACACAAAAATTTCATAGACTGAAAATTTGATCTTCATGAAGACCCGTGAAAGTCAAAGAAAAATCGACAACTTAAAACTGATTTCAAATCTTTTATAACTTTTAAGAGTCAATCGGAGTACGAGTATGTAAAATGACCATAAATGCTAAACCAAACAATGGAACTTTTAACTGTCCTAGAAAGAGAAATGACGAAGTAGAATTAATTATAAAGTAAGGATTAAACAATAATGGTATTAAATCACAATCCCCCCTCTCTCTCTCGATTATCTTAATATCAAATGGTCTTTTAAAAGGAGAATTTTCGACTTTTAAAAGTCGGGTGAATCTTAGATATTTGGAAGCAATATGTTAAAAACTAATTAAAATTTTTAGTACGCTTGTAATTACTCAATTTTACAGTTATTTAACAGAAATATAGCTTAATTTTAAGAAATTCAGTAATATTAAAATTTTTGAATAAGTCATTAATAATTCGAAATCGCTTTTTTTTTTAAAGAAAAAGAGTAATGAAAACTGAAGAGAGGAAAAAACTCATAACTGTGTGTGTGCATTGCCTGTGAAAAACTAAAACAAACAATGCTAGGTTAATAACACGATTAAATAGAAAGGTATTAATACGTAGTTATATTAATGTGAAAGGGAATATATATATATGAAAATAAAAATGCAACTTTATTTTCATATTCCCTTTGCAATTTGTACTTGATATGAATCCATTTCTTTAAAAGAAAATCTTCAAATGAGCAATTTTAATAATTTTAAATATTGATTTTATTCGATAGATTATGAAAATTACCTAGCTATTTTCACACCATTGAGAAATTTTAGCGATATACAACACAGACTATCAAGCAACCACGAACAGGAAGAAAAACAATCAATTACAAAACTCTAGTCTAAATCACTTAAAAATATACGCAGCTCTTAATATAATTAATTCTACAGCATCATACGGGGTTACATTTTCCACCACATTGCTCAGGCGCTAGCAAAAAGCGCTCAAATTAAAAATAAACCCTTTTTCCCTTTTCCTCACTATTATCTCCCTAAAACATTCCTTTAAATTTCTTGTTTCTTTCTTGTAAATACATTTTACATAATACGAGAATGGAAAAAATCCCCCTTCCCCTCCCTGTAAGTTCCAACAAGCCACACAAAGGGAAAGTTGGTCACATAAACTGGAAAAACTCCACCAAAAAAAAAAAAATTTTTTTTTTAAGTATCGTATTCCGATTCCGAAAAGAAAGGGGGAAAGGCTGTTGACTCATACTCAAAAAATTTAGTTTAATTTTTTGGAAATGTTACATAAGTAGGGAAAGTGTTATTTGTACTGTTCCTTCTAGAAGGGTCCTGGGTAAGTCACGAGGATTAAGGAAAATTAAGCGTCCTTTAAAAATTTGTAGACACGGTTTTCATTCGGAAAATAAAAAAAAATATTTGCCATTAAATAGCAGAGATTATCATTTTGTAAATAAATGAGTATATTTCAAACGGACACTTCGCAGGTGCTATGAGGTATCAATTGGAAGCATATGTCATGTTCAGTAGCGTAACGGATAGCATTTGACCCCCCCCCCTGCAAAGTCAGGTTTTGAGCCCCCTCCCCGCACTGCGGGGATGTACGTTACACCACTGTTCATGTTATCTTTTGGCTGTATAAAAAAAACGTTGCTGGCAATAAACAGTGCAATATTTTCCACGATTGGCCAAGTAAAACATATACTCTGTACGTGCACTATTATATTTATTAACACCCTTTTATAAGCCTCACTTGTGTGTAACGGAATCTTTCAACTCAATTTTTACCCACTTTAAAAAGTCAAATTAATTCGAAATTTTGCTCACTTGTCCAGGATGATGACAATACAATAATTTTGTTCCACTGATTTTGATTATCAGGATCATCAGGACTAACGATTTCCCATTTTCAGATCCCATCCCGCATCTGGCGACTCATTCCAGATTTCATTTCCAGAATTGGCGTCTGATTCCAGATTTGGCGACTTAAAGATGTTACAACTTAATTCGATTAACTATAAAAAGGTGCTTTTTAGTTTTTTTAAACTGTAATTTATTTTTAATATTACGTGAAAAAAAATGTAAAGAGTTAAAATTAATAACTATTTACCAAGATGTCTTTTTTTTTTAGCGGGATTTTATTCTAGATTGCACGTTAACAATTTCTGTTATCGTATCTTTAACATTTGAAAATTATTACGTCTGAATGAAACACTATTTAAATTTTGAGTGAATCAATTTTTTTGGTTTTTTTTTTTGAAAAATCTATTCTTTCTTAAGAGTATTTATTTTTAATTATACAACTTACTTTTGATTTTGTTACACATAAAATAAAATCAATTACCAAATATTTGGGACAAAAAAGCACATGACATGGAAAAAAAATACCAACTTTTAAAGATGCATCCCAAGGTCTGAAAAATGCAGTACTTAAAGAACACTTCGTATTTAAGAAGCATTCAACCCAAATCCTTTACATAAAAAAGTTCAGCAACCTTATTTAAACATCCACTCTAACTTAAAATGTAAAGTAATATGCACAAATGGAATGAATTTGTCAAATATTTGATTGATTCTACTGTGATTACCACGTTTGAACATACTACAGTGATGTGTGATTGATTTTCACTGCACCAGAAAAAGGTCTAGAATAAATATCGCATAAATATTTCGGTTGGGTCTAACCCAGTGTTTCTCAACGTGGCCTGTCATGAGTTCGATCACAGTACCACTGAAGACCCGCCGTGTAGGGCGAGATGCACGTAAAATCTGTCGAGAGCTCAAACGTCCTCCCATTGGTGTGGTGTGGTAGTTAGGAGAGGGGGTGCCAGCTCAGGTGTCGTCCGCGTCACTTGACCATGGTTCAAAATTACGCGGACCGTCCCCAAAAGCCCTCGTGTAGCTGAACAGTGGGATGTTAATATTCACTCACTCAACGTGGCCTACGCCCCACAAGGGGGCAATTCGAAAATGGACTCAATTAAATTCCTCTCCTTATTAGTAATATCGCCAATTATAAAAAAAAATATATATATTTTTCATTAGTTTGTGTAATATGAGACGAATTGTATAAAATATTTGTCTGCGTGACTAAAAAATATTCTTTCCAAACACAAAGCGCTATTTGTTTTGAATGGTACGAAATAATTAATGCTGGGATCTAAGTTCCAGCAGTGTTTTGCAGTACCGTTCATTATTAATCGTTGGTGTTAATTTGAAATAAAGGTTTGTAAAATCGTTATAGAAGTCCCGTTGTTTTAAAAAAAATATTTAAATTGAATAAATATTAGTGATATATAAATGGTAAGTAAATTCAGTTCGTATAATTTGTATTAATTCCATTTTTAGAAGCATCATTTTCCAGAAACATTTGTCGAATGAAAGGTGTTTTGCATTTTGGATATTTTAACATGCATCTTAAATACTGGCGCACACGAGGGAGGTGTCCTAGGAGCCCGGAACCCCCCCCCCTCCTTAATCCTTTGAGTTTTTTTCGATCGATAATAATCCAATTTACATAACGTAAAATTTAATTAACAATTTATTTTATTAATTACTGCTAATTATTAATTCCATAATTCATTTTTTACTGTTTTTTGTTAACAAAATCAGAAGAATCAATTGATGTTGTCTTGAAGAATGATACGAGTTGGGGGACTTTCAAACATGGACCCCCCCCCCTTGAAAAATTTTGTGTGCGCTACTGATCTTTAATCTACATTTACATCAATTCATATAAAAAATTTTTTTCATCATCCGTAGTGAAATGAATGTTGTTAGTAAACAGAAAATTCATCAGTATTCTAAGGAATATTTAAAATTTAGTTTCATACCCTCTGTTCATGATGAAATGTCATTTTTTTTATTATTTATTTTGTCTTTTATGCTAACAATACTTGACCAACGAATTAATGAGATGTGGTCGTCTTACAGCGCATTTGAAGGCAAAACATAATGCTCAGATCAATTCCGATTTGAATTACTTCCGAACTTTAAAAAACAATTTTGAAGAAAGAAAAAAAGAAGAAGAAAAACAGTAACACACACACACAATGTGTGTGCCGCGGCCCGGAGGTCGCAAGTTCCGAGAAGAAGCAAACATGATCTTAAAAACACATACTTTTACTATAGCTTTAACACTTTATGAATAATTCACAACTTTATTGCTCAACCTTGGGTGAGAAATCTTAAATCCAAATTTTTAAATCTAACTTATGGGATTATTTAAAAAGACTTAACTGAAGTCGGAATTCCTTATACCCGTCCTTCACGAACCAACATAGCTCGATACCAGTGGCGCACATACAAGGGGGGGGGGGGGGAGTCCTTGGGTCCGGACCTCCCACAGCCCTTGATTTTTTTTTTCTGATTGATTATAATCCTATGTATATAGTACATAAAATTTAATTACGCAGTTAATAGTTAATTTTATTAAAGCTAATTATTTATTCAATAATTAGGATTCATAATTATTTTACTTTTTTTCTTTGAAAATCGACAAAATTAAAGAATATATTGGGCGGTGTATTGGAGCATGATACGAGAAAGGTGGACTTTCGACCCTGCACCCTCCCCCTCCCATCCCTGGAAAAATTCTTGTGTGCGCCACTGCTCGGTACAGCTCCACTGCTACTTCTTTCCACATCTCCCGGTGGATTCTAAGAAGAATATTAATTTCAGACCGCACGACTTCCCTAGTCCCAATTCACTTTCTATTATTCCGAGATTTCAGGATTAACCCTCTCACACCCTATTTTCAGGGTTTAAATTGCATTTACATTTGCATAAAATCATTTCATCTCTCCGCGGAAAGCGGATTTTTAACTAAAATTACAAACAAACAAACAAAAATCGTTTCCCCAAGAGGATTAGTAGAAGTACCGCGAATAGAACTCGTCACAACACTAATATCTCTATTTACTGCTCACAATGCAACTGCCAATCGTATTCTTGAGGCTAGCTATTATAATTGACTACTCATCACCAAACCTGGAAAAAACCATGTATAGAGGAGATTTTAATCAAACCATCAATATATCAATATTTCTTAAAAATGATTCTGGGAAAAGATGACAAAGACATCAAAGCTATGCCGCTAAGTAACAGCACTATTAGCAGGAGAAAAGACGAAATAAGTGAGAATATATTGAAATGCAACTTGTTGAAGAGCCGAGAAGAAAATTTTCGGTACAATTGGATGAATCAACATGGAGAGACAGAGACGCTGTACTTATAACTTACGTAAGATATGTTGATAAAAGAGATTTTGGTGAAGAAATACTGTTCTGTAAATCATTAAAAAGTACCACTACCACCAAAGACACTTATAATAAGATAAAAACGTACCGTTTTGTGCTGCTGATAGTGCTCCTAATATGATGGGGAAAAGAAAAACGTTTCCTTAAAATTAATTCAAATACGCTTATTGTGCATTCACAGGGAAATCCTGGTAGCTAAAAACATTTTACCTTTTGTAAATGAAATATATTTAATTTAGTTATAAAGTGTATTAATGCCAAATTTGTGAACGTCTCTTCCAAGTTATTTTGTGAAAAACAAAACGAAGACCATGTGAAACTTCACACTGAAGTAGGATGGCTCTCGAAAGGGAACGGCTTAAAACGGTTTATGGAACTATTTGATATTCTTAAGGATTTTTTAAGCGAACAACTTGAAATGTGAAAAAGTTGTTAACGGTCGATGGTAAAGCAATTCTAAATTATTCAGCTGATATCTATGAAAAACTAAGTATATTAAATAAAGAACTCTTAGGAATAAATAAAACTCTTATCGACGCAAAAACAAAGAGACATTCGTTTTTTTTTTTTTTAACTTTTATTAAATTATGTCAAAAATATATTTGCAAATTTTGAAAAGTTTTATTGTGGCTCCATAAATGAGAAGTAACTGATACAGCTATAAATGTTATTATCAATCATCTAAAAATTTTGTGCTGATTTAAAAAAGAAAGGTCTGATTTACAAAAAAATTTACCTTAGATGATGAAACCCATGCTTGTAGATCTTTCTGATGCTTCAGATTCACATTGTCAAGAAGAACCCACATAAATGTAAAACAATGTAACAATTTAACATATAAGGAGTGATAGAAAGAAACCGAAATCAAATATCCAGATGCAGGAGAACTATTGTTACAATTTCCATCTTCATATTTAACTGAATGTGGAAATGCCAAAGAAGAAATAGACTGAATGCAACAAAACTGGAAACTTGAGACTAATATTAACCGCAGTACCACTAACAGGGCTTTCTTTTCTAAAAAAAAGGGCCCCGAAGGAGTTTTGATACGGGGCCCACTCAGAACAAGCTACGCCAGTGTGGGGGGGGGGACATAAGAATTTTAAGATGGGGGCATAGTAAAAAACAAAGGTTAAGAAACACTGATGTATCCATTAACGATCAAAAGATACAACATAACCTTTACTTCTTGGTACATCTAGAAAGGATTCATATTTTCTTTCATTGCTCAGGTGTTAACGTTTTAACTGAAGAAAATTTGTGGATTGTTATTTTAATTATAATTTTCAAAATTCTTAATAAAATTAAGAAACTATACACGTTAAGAACTATAAAATTAGTTTACGATGACTGCTAAAAGAGGCATTTGTTGCAATTAACGGTTTCAGCTGTAATTTAAAAATAAATTATAGTTTGAAAAAAACTAAAAAACACCCTTTATAGTTAATCGAACTAAGTTGAAACTTAATCTTATAGTCACCAAATCTGGAAATGGAATCTAGAATTAATAGTCAGATGCCGGATAAGATCTGAAAATGGGAAATCTCTAATCCTGATCAGGACAATGGAACAAAATTATTAAATTATTGTATTGTCATCGGTCCTGGACAAGTGAGCAAAATTTCGAATAATTCAGACTTTTTAAAGAGGGTAAAAATTTAGTTTAAAGATACCGTTGCATACAAGTAAAGCTTATAAAAGGGTGGCAATAATAATTAGATGAAAACCTGAAAGGAGCATGTTCATTCTCTCCTGAAGGCAGTTTTCACCAAATGTTACAATAAGAGGCTGATTTAAACACACATTTCGAGGTAAAAAAAATTCTCTCCATGATAATTCGTAATGCTGTAATTCATGCTGCGTTTTTTAAATTTGCAAAAATTCAATAAATAAGTAATTTTTTGGTTTCACACGTAAAATGCAAACTCATTTAGCATTAAAAGCTCCTTCACCAGAAAGTTTACAAAATTAAGGGGGAAATTTTATATATATATCGTTCGAATTGAACAGAAATTAGTAATATAATATTAAAGTAGAACTCGTCGAACAAAACAAATGTTCTAATTTTGGTCTCATCTCTTGCGTGTTATTTCTAAAATATTACGCAAATAAGCCTTAAAAATAAACTTAGAAGAGCTTTGAAAAGCTCCGCATTAAAAACAATGAGGTTGACGCATAAGCATATCACTGTGCAAGAAAATGTCATTTATATGATTAATTTTTTTAATCCAATTTTATTCCACTAAAAAAATTACTTCATTTTACTTTATAAAAATGATGAAAATATTACTTTTTAAAATTAAGGTTAATTTTTTTCTCCCATATGAAGAGAAGAAAATTCAGCCCTTGGTAACACTATGTTAAGAAACACATGCTAAGTACGTAATAAAACGGAATATGAGCGAGATGTCAATAGATGAAACAGAAGCGAACAAAAAATACTGCCCAATTCCTAATTACAAGATTGCCTTATTTCCTTTTCAAAGAAGAAATTGAGCAAATGCAGGCTGAAGGTTTCATTAATCGAAGTAATTTCAATGAGCTTATAATTATAGTAAAAATTAGAGTATAAATTGTTGTTGTCGTGTTTTTCATACTGGGATACATACGAAAGAGATTAATGAACAGAAACATACAATACAAACACAGAAGAATATATACTTTTTTTTTATTTTATTACAAACGATGATTCCAGCATAGCACAGAAGGGGTAAGCTGCTTTCCATTCGAGACGGAAATCCATTTTCGGTGAAAATCCGACTTTTCCCCCTGAAGATACATTCGTGCCTTATTCGGGATTCGAACCCGAGCCCACTCCATTACAACCCGAATATCATATTAGCCATACTAGGTGGGGAGGCACAGTATAAATTGAATAATGTATTTAAAAACCATGAGCAAATTTTTAGATTTTATTTTTGAAAGCTCCAAAAACAGAATCTACCTCTTTTCAAGCACTTCCAACATGATTTCTTTCATCGTCCTTTTTTAAAAGAAAAAAGTCACACTTCCTGAAGGAGTATTTTAACAACACTTCTCACATAAACAAATTTTAAATAACCTACGGCTATATAAATAAAACTCGTATCTAACAAATATCTATTCCTAATCGCGATTCGATTGGATTTGAAACATGGATTTAGAAAAAGGGGTTCTAAAAATTATATCACATAAGAATCATAACGGTATCGAGTACCGTAAGTTTACAAAATACAGCTGTAGAATTATCCCCAGATATATAAATCCCATTTAAAACTGCGGGGGGGGAGTTTTCCACGGGTTTTTTTTTCCAATTTTTGATTTAGAAAATACTTTAATTCCCACACACTTATCAACAGTTTCACAGATCAAATAAAATAATGGAAAACATTTGTAGCATTTAAAAAGATGGCAGAGCAAGCTGTTCAGTAAAACTTTAACTTCTAAATAACCCGAAAGATGTAGCATTTATAAACGAGTCATTCCACGCCATTTTAGGAAAATCAACTTCATGCATGATTTCATTAAAATCACTATGTACAACAATTTTCAGCAGATCAAACCTGTTTGAGAAACACCTATTATTTCTTAGTTTTTTTTTTAAGGAAAAATACAAAGCTGACCATCCTAGTTCAACTGACTCAACAAGCAGAAAGTAACAATGCAAACGATTACTCTATTTGTTCTTCGAACATGGCATCACACATCAAGCAGCAGATAAGTCACACGAAACGATACTGAAAATGTCAGTACTTAACAAAACGAGAATTTTAACACAGCAATGCTTAAAATATTTTTCGTGTTGTAAAAAGTTAGATATCCAATCATCAACAAACAAATATTTCTCTTCATCAATGAAAGAAATAAAATTGTAAGTAACGACAGAAACATGTTAGTCTTACATAAAAATTTTTTTGTTCCTTTATAAGCGGGTGGGCATTAAGTCGATCGCGATCGACCAGTGGACCGCCAAGACATTTTGGGGTGACCGCCTGAAGATTAGCAGTTAGTAATTATAAACCAAAATATTCAAAATTGTTTGTCAGTATGCAGACTAAGTCTTCTCTACAGGCTATAACTAAGAGAATTAACTTTAGATGAAAATGTTTTATTTTTTTAACATATTTTGAATTGTTTGATAATAAATGCATCACATTTGATATTATTATAGTTGTGGCTATTATTATTATATTTGTATCTCACGTTTTGCTTTAAACGTGGTTTTAAAAATGTGTGTGAGTTTTTTTTAATTTTAATTATATGTAGGTAAGTATATTTACCATACTTATTTTATTAAGCTATAATAAGATATTGTAGACGCTTTTCTTACCTCACCCCCACCTACGTCACTGGGCAGACCGCAGCATCTTGAAAAAATTAGAAGTAGCCCGTACCCTGGAAAAGTCTGCCCACCCCTGCTTTATAACATTTGATTAAAATATATAGTCTAGTTGAAGAGCGGGCTATAATTTTCATTTCATGTTGCTTTCGCAACGATAAAATGCGAGTTACAGTATTTCCATGTTAAAAATACTGGTACAATTTCGAACATAACATTAAAAACTCGCTTCTAAAATAGAAATGGAAATCTTATGTGAAAGAGAAATTAATAATAAAACATTCCTTTGGGGGGGGGGGTTAAAAGAATATTTTTAAAATACCCAATAGAAACCTAACTTTCAAACAGGCATATACATATACAAGTTTAATTAAATATTAAGCCCCAAAAAGTGACGAAGTATCTATGCCAAATGATACTTACGAAGTACATCAAATAGTGAAACAAATTAAGCTAATGCGATTATGTGAAATATTTAACACGTGATAACAATTATTGAAAGAATTTATTTTCGTGCAGTGCATGGCAGAAACTAATGAAAAGAAATATAAACGTATAAAATATGAATGAAAAGTACAGTTATTTATTTTGTTTGTTTAAAACACGAATAGTATTGGTTAACCAAAGGGCCTAATAAGTAACCAAATTTTATTTATACAGTATGGTTCGGGGCATAAAGCGAATTTTTTCATGAGGGGGATTATTTTTTTCCCCAGCAAATGACCCAGTTTTACAACGAAAAATCTCTAACAGTAAGTTTTGTGAATGGATAATAGTCACGAAGCATTAAAAACTAACTTTAAACCACAGAAACTAAAAGGCAGCTGTTAATGAGTCAACATTATTCTTCCTATAACTTTAAGCTATGCATTACTTAAATATATATTAACCTTAACTAGGACTAAGCCCTGTCAGGAAGGATAATGACGGATCAACATCCATAGTACAACTGCTTATACTCATTACTTAAATTGTAAAACTAAGATTTACATACATTGATTGTTCAATTGTAATAAATTTGTCACAGCATCACGAAAAACTTTATACAGAGAGAGAATTGTAATGTCCGCAAGTAACACCTTGCCTTACATTATAATGGCATTTCAATGTAAACTTGGCGAAATATGGGGATATAGCCAAGTTGGCATCGTATTTGGTAACCAAATTTGGGCGTCGAAATAAATTTATTACATCACGAAAAACATATATATATATTTCGTTTCGAGACGTACAAAAGTTTTGAACAGGAATATAATATGAACTGAATATTGTTAAATGACATAAACAATCAACCGCCGTCGAATAGTTTAGTATCAAAACAACCTTATACAGATTGCTTTTAGTCAGTGGTTCCCAACCCCCGGTCCGTGGATCAAATGGTACCGCGCCGTCCAAGGAACATTAAATGATTTCCATTTTATTAACTGTTATGTATTTTTTTCGGGTTTGTGCGACTTCCTATGGAAATCACTTTATATTCCATATTAAATCCCTTTATATTTCTTTTTGGCGCAACTACATTTTAATCTGAAGGTATGTTTAAATAAGATCAAATTAAAAATATTCAATCAAAGCAATCCAAAGTATAAACCAATCAACGTTCTACTCTCGGAGAGACGAAGAAAAATTGTCAAAGTTACCGGTCCGTGAGGATAAAAAGGTTGGGAAGCAAACACTACTTCTAAACGATAAAATATGCACAGCAAAAAAAAATAAACTGTAATAGAAATCTAGAACCGAGCCACTTTTAAAATAACCATACATACCTTCACTTAGAACAGATACAACGAGCAAATTCTTTTCAAATTTTAAAAAGAAAGATCAAAGTAGCTTTTATCAAACCTATTAAAACATCGTCCAAGAAGAAAATAACCCAGAAGTTTATACAAAAATCACTATTTTTTTTTCCTTTCAAAAAAAAAAAAAATCTCATTTATCTTTTTTTTTAACCTATTGCTTGCATTTTTGTGAGATAGACAAAGAATTCGAAGATAAAAAAAAAATACTCAAAAGACTTAAGAATTTCAAGTTTTCCTCCCTTACGACTTTTTTAACTAGTAATTATCAATTATGTAACTCGATAGATTCAACATCAAATATTTTTTCTCTTTTGACATATTCGATTCTCCAAGCAGTGATAAAATGGTTTTTTGAAGTCCATAAAAATTATAGCCTTGCTCAAAAGATATAATGGTAAACAAAGGTATTAAACAGGAGGAATACGAAACAAGATATGAGAATTCTAGTTTATAAGATATAAACAGAGACACTAACGGAAATTTGGATTATTAAGAAAAGCACACACATTCAGCTCTTTACATTTTCACACAAGCACACTGCAATAAAATATATTTCTCGTCTTTCAGTCAAAATGTATTTGATGGCGAATTGGGGAGAAAACTGTTTTTCTTCACGAAAGGGAAGTAATATAACACAAACAAAATTATTCTTATACCGAAGGAAATATCACTTATTAGACGTAAGGCAGCTGAATATGATACACACACTCAGACGAGTAGACTGTTAAATTAAGTTTTCTATTAATCCGAGAACCTTATTCCATGCTCTCCGGTGCTCATTATAGGACGAGACGTGTATTTTAATGAGCATCTTATAACAGATGGTCTACTTTTGTACTACGTAGCTCTTCTTAAATCATTAAATTGTGCCAATAAAGAAAGCAGTATAAGAATTTAAAAAAACATGTAACGTGATGTACCTAAATACATCTACGCTCAATGCAACTTAAATAAGATGTAAAAATTAACAAAAAGTCCTAAAGCAAAATAAAGAATTACAGTGGACTCTCGATAATTCGAAGTTGAAGGGACCAATGGATAACTTCGAATTATCAAGAGTTCGAATTTTCAAGACGACAGAAAATAATTCCCAAAATACACGGAGAGAAATTTTTTTCCTCACGCATTTAAACTTGAAACTATGTAATAAAACAACAATTGTACATATCTATAAAATTATTTTAAAGTATTTTTAAAAGTACATATTATACAATATAAATTCTTTACAAAAGTTATAAGTCCTGTATTAAAAGAATACATGTATACACAATCCTATGCATCTCTTCTTCACAATAGCGGACCATCCTTTCTGAACACATGTGTAGCAAGGCCACGTGTAAACGAAAGATATGGACGTCTGACAACAGGTGCGGTTGGTTTATTCTCCAGTTAAAGGAATGAAAACAATAAAAGTGTCTTTTTGCCAGAGAAACCGGAAAACACTAAGAAGAGGTATCAAACAGATTTTTTCATCAAAAGGACTACACGCAGAGACAACACAAAGCAAAACTTATAAGCTTCAACCTGTTTTTTACAGGACTGTACATGATAGTGAGTTTTTGAATTGTCGAGTTTTATAAGATACTTCGAATTATCGCGTGTTTAAGTCGCTACAGTCACAGATTTTACTTCGAAATACTGAGTGTACTAAAATGTATTGTTTTAGTTCGAAATATCAAGAGTATACTGAGCATATACTTCGAGTTATCGAGAAGCTCGTATTCTCGAAAGTTTGAATTATCGAGAGTCGACTGTGTGTATTATGTGTAAATTGTACGCTGAATAAGAAAAATAAAAAACATATATCATTTCTGCAATAATCTGAGCATCATTATTTGTTAAACAAAACAGGTTGTATTCGTAAGAAATTAGTAAAAGCTACTATGGTGTAGTAGTGGGAAACAAATATGTACTCATTTGTTAACATTAAATGGCAATCAAAGAGCCAACGCTACATCTCTGACGTGTTGGAGCCCGTGATTCTCCCATACATTCAGCACTTGTCATAAGCATATTCCAACAGGATAATGCGCGACCACACGTGGCCCACAATGTTCAAGAGTTTTTCTTTACCCATCAGTTTGAATTGCTTGCTTGGCCTACTTATTCTCCCAATCTATCGCCAATCGAAAACGTGCGCTCCATGCTTCCACAACGACTGGCCATGGATACACCACCCCCTGCTACACCAGATCAACTTTTACAATATGTGGAAGCCGCATGGATTTGCTGTACAAGGATATATCCGAAGCCTCTTTGATTCCATGCCGAGGCGTGTGGCAGCGGTTACAGCCAACAAAAGCGGCTACACTAACTACTGATTTTGTCATTATCCACACGTCACAAGAGGTTGTAATTTTAATCATTTGATCTTTGTACAACATGTTATCTGCCAAATAAATTTCGCTGTGGTATATTTGTGGTCCTTCTCGGTGTTGCATTTTGTGTGGTCAGCAGTGTAATTGAGTAAAAGAAACACTTTAACATGTAACGAGTATGCTTTTAAATTTTTTAAAAACATTTTCCTGTACTTTATTGATAATATTTAACTGTAATGAATATACCAGATGACCCAAAAGGTCGTTCACATTTGGAAATTCTATAATGTATTGAAAAGTGTAAATAAAGAGGTAAAAATTGATACACATCTTGAAATAATATGGTTTTTTTTTTATTCGAACAAAAAAGAGCAAAATGTCAATGACGAAGCATGAAAAAATTATGTATAAAATAAGCTGTAGTCAGAAAAAAAACGCATGCACCAGTAATTGAGGCATGTTGACTTCACCAGAACAAGCAATGTTATTAAAGCTGTCCTATCAGAATGGAGGTTTTTTTAAGATCCTATCACCATGAGGAGAGAGCGAAAAGTCTCTTGCACATAACATTTGCTGAGGATCGCGTGCTGAGCGCCATTTGTGTCATGCTTGGCCTCTCAGATCCCCACCGCGATCGTCCAACCTCATTAGGGATGCTAAAAGACAACATCAGGCGGCAATTTCTAACCATACCAACAGGTATGCTGTAAAGTGCTGTTAGCAACATTGTCCTTCAATTACAAGTATTGTTGATGTACGACTGCCAACATGTTGAACATTAGTGAAAGAACATAGTTTATAGCTAAAACTCAATTGATATACCAATTATTGCTTTTGTTGTATAAAGCGCCATCTGTTGTTCATCTTTGCACCTTTTTGATTTCAATAAAACCCCATATCATTTCAAGCATGTGTGTTAATTTTTACCTCTTTCCTTTCATTATTTCATGAATTACTGAATTTTCAAATGTTAACGGACTTCTGGGTAACCTGGTATTTTAAATATCGACATATTTCAAAGGAAAAATTTTAAACAAAAAAAATTAATTAAGCAGTACATCTAATGCCTATTATGGAGAACAATTAAAAATGCAAATTTCCGTTCGCAAGGGCTACACAACAACCATTAATTTCATTAACAAGAATTGCAGCATAGTAAAAAGAAGGAGATATGTGAAAAATACATTTCAGTTCTCTTGACCAAAGTCAAATAGGAGGATACTGTCAAAATCATTGATAACAACTAAACAGTCTTCCCAGAATTAACGATTTCGTGAGCCTGGGGTAACTCTGTGCCCCGCGCACCCGCTCCCGGATTAATACTGTAAATAAAGTAGAAATTAGAAAGAATTTTCAAAGCACAGGGCAAGGGGGGACTGCATCCCCCCCCCATCCGAAAAAATTATTTTCAACAATTTCTTTTTTAAATTTGGACTATAATATTTCGATTTAACTCCCTTCAAAAATGAAATCATAACTTTATACCTTTTACATCATAATTAAACTTTACTGTAAGGTGCATAGTTAAACATTTTAGTGAGCGTATGTGTGTCGAGTCGCGCAAAATTGGGTTAACCGAACATGGCAATAAATATAAAGTTAGAAAAGATTCTTATGGCTCAAAATTTCCATTCACAAACACATACTTCAGAAAGATCGGGAAAAAAAGACACCAAACATTGTTTTAAAAGTTAAATATTTAGATAAAATTTATAGGATCATGAAAATGGCCAAGTAGTGGATCGCTAAAAAAGGTTAACCCTCGTAAAAATAAGTTTTATGTATAGTTATCAATAAATAGCTCATAAATCCAATTGGAAAATGCAACTAACCTTTGACTTAAATATTATAAAAACTTCCGACAGTCATGGTGATAATTGCTTTCACTCTTAAGATAATAAGTTAAATATTACATAACCCAACTGGATGCTACGTCACTTCTAAAAAATTGCATACTTGCTTTGCTGTTTGCAGCAAAAACCAAAATGTCAAATAACACGCCAAAAATATCTAATACTCATTAAAAAAAAATTCAAAACAAAACTACACCTTATTCTTTGCCACAAATGCTTCAAAAATAGTTATTACCAAAAAAAAAAATCGTAATTTTCTCAAACCGGTAACAGTTTACGGCAACAAAAATAAGTCGAATTCTCCAAACAATGTCCTTCATCACAACGGTCACTTCAAATTTTTTTTTATATATAAAATAAGTTTCTATTTGATGTGAATACAAAGGAATTAATGAAAGATTTAATAGTTCTAACAATCCAAGTCTAAAGTATAAATTCACTAATACCCGAAAACAAAAACTTCTTTCAATAAGTTTTAAAGCGAGAGAGGAAAAAAGAGAAAATATTTTCTAAAAAAAACATTTAACAATGGAAACACAAGAAGTGTTTTAAAATTAACTGAAAAAAATTTTAACTGATATATTAGAATAATAATATACTTCTATTTTTTTTTCAATTTATTTAAATCATGCGCTGAACACATTTTTTTCATAATCCCCATTTAATATATTAAAATGCAGTAGAGTCCAAAAAATTCGGCTTAATGTTGACCGAAGGGTGGTCGAGTTTTTAAAAATGACGGGAATGAATGAATGGGATTTTTTTTTAAAAAAACAAGTGATTTTTTAAAAAATTAAAACATAGTTTTAAAAAAAACTAAAAAACACGCTTTATACTGAATCGAACTAAAAAAGAAAAAAATAATTCTTAATATAATTGATAATAAATTGATTAACGAGAAAATTAATGTCATTGGGTACTCCATATTAATTGTTATAATTTCTTACTAGTTCTATTCCGAAATGCTGAGTTAGTGTAAAAATGGAGTACAAAGCACCCCAAGCTTTTACCCCAATGACATTAATTTTTTCGTTAATCATTTTATTCTTATATTAAGAAATTTTTTTTACTTTTTAGTTCGATTCACTATAAAAGCTTTTTTTTTTTAAGTTTTTTTAAAACTATAATTTATTTTTAATTTTTTAGTTCGATCTACAATAAAAGCGCTTTTTTCAGTTTTTCAAACTACCACTTACTCATTGTTAAATTTATCCTTGAGTTTGATATTTGAAGCCTGAAGTACGTAGCTGCTGGAATTAGTCTTGCTCTTCAATGGATTCAACGGGTCTGAAGGGTATTTATTCTCTCCGCTTACGGGACCTCGGATCAATCCTGTATCGTTATATTTCAAAGATTCCGTCTCTATGATACAGGTCAAACTAATAAAAGTGTGTTAAGAAGAAATATTAAGTGTCAATCGTATTATCACCTTTTAAACGTAATGCTAAAATGTTAATTCGTATCTTCACTTCTAGACGTATTGCTTTCTAAAAATTTAAAAAATATTTAGCAATTAGAACATAAATTGTTTTTTTTCCCTTCACGTGCACGAGACCTTTTTGTTATTTCCATTTTCAGAAAAGCTAGACAATTGCTTATATTATGGTAAGAAATTGCTGACGCACCCACTCTTCCCTTTGTCACATAAAGAACACTTGTTTTGTTTGTTTCTACTAACCACAAGTGTATTCGTTTTAAGGGTTGCACCTTAATCTTTCAGTCACAAAATCTGGAATTAGTCTCCCAATCTGAAAATGGTATATGCAATAAGTCACCAAATTTGGAAGTGGTATATGGAATTATCTGGAAATCGTTATTCCTGATGTCTGATCAGGACAATGGAACAAAATTATGAAATTGTTGTATTGTCATCGGTCCTTGACAAGTGTGCAAAATTTCGAATTAATCTGAGCTTTTCAAGCGGGTAAAAATTGAGTTCAAAGATTCCATTACATACAAGTGAAACTTATAAAAGTGTGCTAAAAAATTAGTCAATTCCTATTTAAGCAACAAAGAAAATTTTATTATTGAAAATTAAATTTATTTTATGAATAAATATTTGAAAAAACTGCATTAACATCAAGTGTCATTCACAACAAGTTTAAAAAAATATATTTGAACTTGAGTTGCGCCATCTGTTGCAGCAAGTTCTAACTTCGTTAGAAATAACACAGAATAAATTTAAAATTAATTAATATTTGAAAAAATTGAATGAACATCAAGTGTCATTCCAAGTTTAAAATAATGTGTTTGAATTTCAGTGCATAAATAAAAAATATTTCATTAACGACTGAAAATTTGCTGGGTTTTCGAGAATGGGATAAAAAATGAGTAAGTAGGAGTGTTTCCTCAAAAAATATTGTGCTACACTTGTATGTATTGTTTGCTTCAGAATACAACCAGAATATAAACTGCCCAAATATCCTTAAACAAAGGAAAAGTATATTTTATAAAGACAGAGCAATTATTATATGAAAAGAAAAATTAATGAATGCACACCTCAGAAAAATACTTTATGGAAACATAAAGCTGCCTGTGATGAAAATTAAGCAGCCAACTTAGCAAAAACTGGTTACTTTTTTTCAAGAAATGCGTAATGACATGTAGTGGGGTTTTTCGACCTGCAAGAGTTTGGCCGAGTTATCCAGACTGACGGGTCATCGAATACGGAGTTTTCGGGACTTCACTGTATCGTGAAGGTAAGTTTAGCTAAAAAATGTTTTTTCTATCTTTTACATAGCATTTTTTCAGTGTCACTTTTATTTTCCCCTCGCAATGTTTAGATTTTACAACAAGCTTTTAGAGAGCTAAAATATTTAAAGACAAAGATTTTTTGTTATCTAGTAAAGAATCAAATAATCGAGATTGTGACAGGGAATGTTTCAAGCTAAGACTTCTATTTGTGTGTGAGTGCTGATTCCTATTAAAAAAAACATAATGCAGAAGGGCTGATGCCAGTGGCGTAACGGAGAATATTAAGGCCCTCCTGCAAACTCAGGTTTTGGGTCCCAAGCCCAAATATGTACTTAGTGTCAGTCAAGTTTTGAGCTCCCTAGAGTCCCTGTGTCGTATCCGCCACTGGCTGATACATCTTACACCTACGGAAGCCCGAAGTTCTTGAGCTGGTATGCCAACGAACTTACCTCGTCATCTGATCGCGATTCAAAATTACGCCGAAAAAAACGCTCTAAGCCCTCAACTGGCGAACAAGGATCCCCAAGGTATAATAATCATAATTAATTAAATTTTTTGTAACCATCCATCTCATGGTTTTAAAAATGCATTCATTGTAAAAAAACCCTTGAAATAAAAAAAAATTATTATTTAAGTTCTTAAAACTCAGGAGGGAAAAAAAATGGCCAATAAGAATTAAGAAAACCTAATCTTCAAGTCGAATAAAGTTTTCCCAGTTTTTTTTAAATGTTCGTTTGAACACGTGATTTATTATTACAAATTAAATAATTAAAATTGAATAGAACTATATTTTAAAACTAAGTATTGGGGAGCTCGTTGCCTAATCACATGTTGGTTAATAGCCAGGCATTTGATAAATAAATATTCCAAGATTCTAAAATTTTTGTCAATAAAAAAATATTAACTCATTTTGAAAATCCATAATTCGTGCATATAATATCTATTTAAAATTTATTTCGCCAAAAAATTTTAATGAGCATATTATTGGATATACGATATACAACGTACGTACAAATACATAAAAAATAATGGAAATGGAATTTAAAATAATGCTTCAATAATATATTCCAAATATATAATAAATCATTAATAGATAATCTATACATATAAAAGAAAGAGTTCGTGTGTTTCAGCTAATCCGGCCAAATTAAGCAACCCAGAAAACTTGGCATGCAGAAGCTGTAGGTCACTTATATAAAAATTAAACCATGCATATACATCATCAAAATACGTTATGCACGTAAAGCATCATCCAACCACAAGTAATTTTTTTTAAAGAATATAATGATTGATATATATTTTAGGTTAACTTTTTAATTTCCGTATATGGTTTTTAAATATATTCTGAAAAGGCAGATTCTAAAATAAATAAATTAAATAACTATAAATTTGGAAAAAAAATTCATCCCACTAATAAAATAATTTTATTTTAATCATAGCGAAAGAAACCAGAGACCAAGGCCGAATGTTGTACTGCTATCACACTTGTTGATGCAAAAGCTGTGGTCAAATCTGACTTATACACAATCCCTTTAACTACTCATAACAGACTTCCGACTCCCCAAGAATCATAACATCCATAATCGCTAGACTAAGAACTCATCATTACAAGGGCAGGAAAATCCATCCAGATGGAACAAGATCTTACATACAATGTAAAAACTGGCCAGAAGTCCAACCAAAAACATATCTTTGAGTGCCCAGCTTTCACCCCACACACAAGAGCACTAAAAAGCTCGGTCTAATTACACTTATGGACACACTTCCGATCATCTACAGCCAGGAATCTCTAGAATTGGCAACTGTAGTTGTTGCCACCTTCGGTGGAATCCAGAAGGGGGTTTTTTTAATGCTTTTTTTAGCCAAATCCATGGACACGAGGACAACATTTTAAAAATTAAAATTTAATTCCATCTTCAATTATACAGAACACAAAAAATTCATCAGAGAATAAATTAGTAGCCCTTTATTTATAAAGGTGAGAAACTGGATTCTGAGGGTCGTTGAAAGGGTTCTAAATTCTTTGGAAACGAAGGATTAACATATCAAAACAAATATGAAGGAACAAGTAAAAAATTATAATTATAGCACTAGGTCATAAGATTAAATACAATCATTATTTCATCATAAAAAATATGGAAAATTGGACAAAATGTAAGGGACAGACTAGTATGTTGAAAAATGGTTTATGTATATGATTAAAAAGCTTTTCATTCAGAGATGTGCTTGAATCTGTTCTCAGAAAAGAAATCATGGCATTTAAAAAAAAATTTCCAGCATAAGTGGAGTTTTCTAGTTGAGAAACGAAATTTCGATGATGATTCAATGAACACAATCATCATTTCCTTTTGAGTCACATGGCGAATTAGTAGAACGGTTTTTTTTTCTTTCCATCATATCAAATTATGCAATTGAAACACGATACTTGATGTTAAATATACAGTCGGACCCCGATTTAACGAATTCGTTAGGACTGAATATTTTATTCGTTAAATCGAGGGTTCAAAACATTCAATTTTTTTTAACTTGGCTTTTTGAAATTCTTTCATGAGCAATTACACAAAAAATATCCATAGTTCGAAATTACACACTTTTATTCAGCAGCTAAAAATACCATCAACGAATTACTACGCACCAGTCAACTGGAAATTTTAAAAAATTGACTAATAGATGTTTGACGAACTTTTTGATTTCTGACTCGAAAGTTATTTTATGACTTTATGCAGAGAAGAAAAAACTGTATTTTACATTTTGCTACATGAGGCATGTTTTCACAGTTTACAACAATGTAAAGAATTAGAAATTGTACGAGTTTTAATGGGAGTTTCACTATTAAATTTCTGCAAAAAAATCGTTACGCATTTGTTTCCAACACACACACAATCTCTCTTGCTTAAAAAATTTTCAAAAACAACATTATCTACAAAACCGTACGTAATAAACCCCACTTCTCCTAAGAAAGAGAGAGAGCAAATGGTATAATGTCTTAAAAAAGATCTTGCGCTGTGGAGAGGGATGAGAAAAAAGAATTTTTTGTCCTATTCAAAACTCACGTGGTAAGTTACACTCATGACTCATTTACACCTGTTCAGTCTAATGATGGACTGCACCTTTCGTTGTGGAACTTGCAAGAAAGTCTTTCTGCTCCGGGTAAAAAAGTGATATATCATAAAAAAAAAGTTTTATTTTTTTTTAAAAATGCAAACTGATAAAAAAAATTTTCGGTTGTAGAAATAATTTAATACTTCGGGGCTTCTTATTCGTTAAATAGGGGTTTTTACCTCCATTTTAATCGAAAAAAGGAAAAAATTCGTTAAATCGCGAAACTTGTTAAATAGGGGTTTGTTAAATCGGAATCCGACAGTATATTCATTTAAATCGTAATTATGTTGTTTATTCTACTGAGAACTCTTCCAAACAGTTTTCTTCCAATTCTTAGGAAAGAGATTTAAGTAAAAGATAATAAGTTTCAATTTGGTTCATCTAATAAACATAATAACATTTCGTCAATATTTCGAAAAATTACGTACGAGACTTAAGACTCCATATATTTCCCACAGTTTTGTCAAAATTATGTGTGCATCGAATATCTTTTTTATAAGGTAATATTAATTCAATATTTCATTTCAATTTAATTATGCAATACGTTTACTTTCATTAAGTATTTAAATGTATAAGTTAGGAAATATTTTTTGTAAAAAAATGGGGGGGGGGTGAAGCTATTTATTAGAAAGACAAGTCTATTTTAGCACATTTTTCGCTCTTCCTATGCCGTTTGAGTAATTTGGAGCAGTTTGTTATAATATGGGAGGGGGGGGGGTTGCAGCTGTAGTAAAGTTTCGAATTGCGAGACAATTAAAGCCAACCCGAGAAACAACTGATTAAACAATCTGACGCTTACTGCCTGAAGGATACGCGACAACAGCTGCTCAAAGTAATGGATTAACTAGTAGAATTATTCAATGGGGTGAGGAAATATTAAACTATTATTTAATTGTAATATAGAATATATATTACTAAAAATATTCTATTCGGGTTAAATAAAAATGTAAGTAAACATTTTCTTTTTTCTATGTTTATGCTAAATACAGAACTCAAAAATTAAACTAAGCATACTTTAAATAATCATCCCAAAATATGATGAAGAAAAATATCTTTATATTCAAACAAGTATATCAACCTAGCACAAGAAATGACTCACAAACTATAAAAGTGTCTGAAGTCCACGTACACACAGATAAGGCCTTCAGATACAAAATTTAAGCTAACACACATCAACAAGAAATATTTATCATTAAATTTTTTAAAATATCTCCAAAACACAGAAGCAAGGATATTATCTCCTTCAACATAAAAAAAGTTTGTGTGATAATTTAATAATATATATCTCACACACGAGAACAATAACAAAACGGCAGAAAGTCCTGTTCAAAATTACGGTTACAAATTGAGCAATGAATATAAATAGTTGTATAATTTGTACAATGGGGGTTGGTCCGCCATTCGGAGGATAGGAGGTGCCCCCTACCCCTCTAGTTAAATATAAAATAGTAATATTTTCTTTATTTTACAAAAAATAAAACGAAACCAAAAAAAAAAAAAATTATCAATAATTTATATTTTTCTGGTTTTCGGTGTCACACACAAATAAGATATTTTTTTCATGGAGGAAAAACTATTTTAAAAACTAACCCCCCCCCCCCCTTGAAACAATAATAATTTAACTGAAATGGATCGATCAAAGTTACAGCAAACTTTGTGATGGAACTTTTATTCGTTTGATTTTAATCAATAATCTGTAATATACATGGCACATTACGTACACAAAAATTTATAATAGACAAAAAAAAAAAAAAAAAAGAACAATAATCTCATAGATACATTCGTATCACTTTTAGTCCAATGATGAACAAAGGAAATGGGTAGCTTTTTTTCCCACATGAAATTAAAAAAAATCATTTCTGAAAAAAAGCACTTTGAATTATAATTAGCTATAAAATGAGCGTAAGAGCAGTTCCTAGAACAATATCGTGAGATTCAAAAGTCAACAGATTATGTGGACGACTGACTGCTCATCTTTATCCTAATACGACGCAATCCTAACACTATTTAAAAGTATTTTTTTTAAATCTTAGTAAAAACCTTTACTCAACATTCGTATCCCTTTTAGTCCAATGATGAACAAAGGAAATGGGTACCTTTTTTTCCCACATGAAATTTAAAAAAAAATCCTTTCTGAAAAAAAAGCACTTTGAATTATAATTAGCTATAAAATGAGCGTAAGAGCAGTTCCTAGAACGATATAGTGAGATTCAAAAGTCAACAGATTATGTGGACGACTGACTGCTCATCTTTATCCTAATACGACGCAATCCTAACACTATTTAAAAGTGTATTTTTTAAATCTTAGTAAAAACCTTTACTCAAATGTCAAGCATGTAAAAACTAAAGCTAAAGAAACCACAACAAGAAAATATACTAGATTTTCTAATACCTGAGAGTTTATTGCTAAAGATCAAACATTAACACATTTAAAAGAGACTGACCTACATGAACTGTACTCCTTGCCAATTAAAATATTCGCATGGGGATAACAAAAATAAAATAAAAATATTATCCCCATTCCCAGGGGAAAAATATTAATTTCATTTCAGCGCATAAGTCAAAACTACCGAAAATGAATTGCGCGAGTTCATAAAGGTTAATTTAATTGAGGACAGTAAATGAAAGCCTTTGTTCTCAAAATACAATTTTTCTAAAATTAGTTGATACCCAATAGTATTTGAAAAGAGAAATTTTCTTTTTAAAACTATTTCGTTCAGAAGACTATTTAAAAATTCATCTGTAAAATATTTTTTGAAACTAATGTAATACAAAAAGGTCAATCCAAAGACAATTAAAATTAAAATCATTTCTATTTACTTCGTTAGAAATCTAATGAATGCTGGATTTTTGTTTTTTTTAAAAAATTCAAAAATGGACCTTATTTTAACCAGAAAAAAGTTAGGTATGTATGCAAAAAAAATTTAGTGTATTGCAAATAATAATCAAAATTTATGATACCTGGATTAAAATAAATTATAGGGATTAAATAGCCCCTGAAATATGAAAAAAAAGTCCACGAAAAATTTAATTACTCATATCCTCTTTAATTAAACCATGGCGACCAACACACCTCCAACTTGAAACTGGCGAAGGAAAATCCCGACACCCAACACGTAGACATTTTAAAAATAGAGCAGCGAAAATTACAAATCGATTCATCTTGCAAAACTCCCATTTCCGCAGAACTCTAAATGTGGGATTCTGAAATCAAAAGGCCTTAACACATATACCTGCTCCCTCAAATGGATGGAAAAGGATTGGAAAACGCTCTAATATGTCGACAGAGAGAAAAGGGTTCTCCTTAAGTAAAGGGGGGGAAATAAGAGAGATACCGTTCACCATATATACTTACATCATCTTTGCGCAGAACAGAGGAACATACTTAACTTGCGGGAGGTTAAAACCGGTCATCTCAATTTCTAAAAGGAGGGAGGGGGGAAAGGCAGAAAGGCGAAAGAGCGGATGTTCTCTGGCATTCTGCAATATCCTTTCAAAACAAGAAAAAGCGTTCTCTCAATCGCAGAAAACCCTCGCTTCTCTCTTTAAACAGGAGATAATTCAACCCTCTGCATAATCTATAAATAGATGCGGTATCGAGGTTGACAAAAGGAGACGTTCGGATATGCTTTCAGGGTTGTTTCAATAATAAGGAAAATTATAAGCTCTGACAAATTTTCTGAAATACACAACCAATAAATTATATTTGAAAAAAACCGTGAGGAAACACTGGCTATTACCGTTACGGTTGGGAATCAATTGTATATATATATATATTTTTGAAGGAAAAAACATATGTATTACAGATATTTATGAAATCTGCACACACTAATATTCTTTTTCACACTGAAATACCAATAATAAAAAAATTTCAATTTAGAAGACAGGTACAAATTAGTTCATTCAGGAATATGACTAACTGAAGCATGAAATACTGAAAATACAACTGAATATTACTATAAAATATACACATAAATACAATAAGTAAATTAAAAATATAAAATAATAATCTATTATTTATCAACATTATAACCAGCTTTCTCTCATGACTGAATACAGAGACAATTTTTATAAAACAAATATCCCTATGCTTTCATTTTAAATCGATCAAAAAATAATTGCGCTACAAATACAAAAAGTACATTTATAAAGTTGCAGAATGAAATTTCCAAAATAATTAGCACCAACATAAAAAAAAAACATTCCTCCTGGATGATTGGAAAAATGAGAAGGTATAAAAATTTCAACAAGAAAAATATCTAGTAATACTTTTGTACAGTAGAATTTGTAAGAGTTAAATTAAATTAAAAATTAGTAAGAATCACAGTAAAACTGCTAGATGAAAAAATAAATCCATGAAACTTTTAGTAAAGCATATTCGACTCTACAAAAGATAACAGAAACATAGGATCATTTTTAAAAAATCCAAAGATTAGTGAAGACAATAAGTATCAAATTGATTTGAACAATGAAACCTTAACTGATTCTAACTGTACTACTGACATAGAACAAATTCAAAAAAACATTTGAAAATTGCTTTTTAGTTTTAAAGATTTGAACAATGAAACCTTAACTGATTCTAACTGTACTGACATAAAACAAATTCAAAAAAACATTTGAATATTGCTTTTTAGTTTTAAAGAGGCAGAACACAATTTTTAAAAGAAAATCGTAGATTAATTGATGACAAATTAAAATTTAAAAGATAGTTCCTTTACTCAATACCAATAAAAGAAATATATTTCACCTAATTTTTTTCAGTTTTCTTTAAATATTCACTTGTACACTATTAATCTAAAAAAAAACAGACCAGAAGGTGGCAGGGGGATAATTATTTAATTTTTTTAAAACAAACACTCAAATTTGTATAAGTTTATATAAGCATATAGGACAAATCATTTAATAAAATCTGTTTAAACTAGAACACAATGCCCAGAAGCATCAGTTTGTTCCACATAGGTTTACTGATCTTGCCTACCTTTTAGATATGTAATTAGTATCTTGCATACTTTTTGTATCTTCTGTTAATTTTTAAATAAAGATATAATTTACACTATGATGAGAAAATATGTTTACTTCCAAGCAATGTATACTTTTAATTCAAAATCTTTTCCTTTTTCAATTAAAAAGTACTTAATATGGGGGGGGATAGCACCTTTATAAAATTTTTCCTTTTTCACTTACTAATCTGCACTCTTTGCACTGGAATCGTTAACTAATGTCACAAAAATTTAATGGTACACAAATTATCAACTTAAAACTATTCAAGCATAATTTTCCCCTTATCACCATTTAGAAATTATGCTAATTTTAGTTGACAAGTTTTGTTAATTGTTTTATTTGTTATTGACAAACTGACTAGACAACTATTCATAAGTAAAAATTATGGAAATATTACATACAATTTAAAGGGTAGACAGAGTCAGCACCTCACAAAACCTGTCTAGAATGATCATGATACAAAGATAGTATCTTCACAATTTGAAACTTAAAAGAAGCTGTAAATGATTTCAGAAAATGCCGAACACAGTATTCCATGTCTTTTGTTTTTCCATTGCAAGAAGCATGAAATACTTTTCTATATCATTCATTCATGGTTCTGCTTCATAAGTCCAAGGTGGTGGGTTCGATCCTGGCTGGAGTGGATAGGTTTTTTGGATGCAAAAATCGTAGGCACACGTCATATGATTATGTGGCATGTAAAAGATCCCTTGAGTATCAATTTAGCTCTGGTACTCTATTGCATCCAACAAAAGCTTGAATTAAAAATTAATTCAAGTGTCAAAATTTGATAGTGAGAACTTTTGAGGTGCCACCATGAAATGGCTTTCACATTTTGGGATTTGCCACATATGTGTGACGGCTCAGTTGCCAGTATGCAGCGCATTGGGGGGGGGGTTAATTTTAATTCAACAATCCATTTGTGGAAATACCACAATAAGCTAATTCAATTTTTGAAGTTTGATAAAAAAATTTCACATAGTTTTTCTTTTTCAAACAAATGAAGTAAAAGAGACATGATTTGATGCAAGCCAGTAGGTGATCCTAACACATAAGTGATCTTTTCCCTACTTACAGAAGTCATCAGTTGTTGGCAGACCTCCCATGATTGAAGTGTTAGTGGAGCCCCACCTTAGTTTATGATAGAACAGAAAAACTAAAAACAGTGCTACTGTATCAGATTTTATGAAAAGCTTGTCGATTCCAGGAGAGAAGAAAAAATAAAATATGAAATGGGACTCTAGCCTAGAGAACACATGCAGAATGCAATAAAGGAGTAACGCGCCATCTCAAAAGAGACATTACAGTGTTTTCTAACAATGGCAAAATCATCTGAGGAAGAATGTGGCAGCCTATGGAGCGAGTGAATATTAACATTGCACCATTCAGCTATATAAAGGCTTTTGGTGATGGACTTCTTAGGTTTGAACCATGGTCGAATGACGAGGACACCTGAGCTAGCCCCCTCTCCTAACTTCCACACCACACTAACAGGAGGACGTTTGAGCCTCGACATATTTAACGTGCATCGGCCTCCTCTGCATGGTGGGTCTTCAGCAGTACAAGGCTTGAACTCATGACACGCCATCCACGAGTCTGTTACCTCGACCATTAGGCTATCGTGACAGTACAGGCTGCGGGGACTGATAAGGGAAGAGTAAGTGCCCCAAAAAAGCATTGGTGCACAGAGCAAAAATTCCAATGGAATTCATCTTTGGAAATTAGCCATATTCAAGAAATAGGCTATTAATCTCTAGCTTTATATATATATATTTATTTTTGGAATTATAGAATTTACACAAAAACAAACAAAAAAAAGTTTAAAAAGAAAAAATTTGTCCTTTTTTTTAGAAAAATCAATCGATTATTTGTAATTAATGTCAAAAGCAATCTTCTAGCCTGGTTCTTCAGGACAAAAAGTGGGTATGAACAAGAAGGAAAATAAATTTCTTAGACACTCAACCATGCAGAATTATAGCAGTACCTATGACTTGTATCTCAAGTGTACAGGTTCAGGGGAGGCAGCGCACACTCTTCTGACATGCGAAGTTAAGCTCAGTCATGGTATCTTGCAATATAGTCTATAGTCTCATGTTACATTGAGAATTTCGACAAAACAGTTATTGCCAAACTTATCTGGTTACTTGTCTTATTCTAGGGAACTACTAGTTGCTTGGTAAGCATCTGATGTGAGAACAGAAATTAGAGTGATATTTTTCACAACTGTGACAACATGGATAATGGAATAAATTCTTTGGACTAAAGATGTAAAATTTGCTGTTATCTTGCTCGTTTCCTGCCATTATTATACTATGTCTTTCATTTCTGAGGATTGAAATTTTTCCATTTCATTTGGATTTTTGCACAACACTTCATTACATTTCCTAATGGCAGTGGGGTAACATACACCACACATCGTGGGGGGACCCAAAGCCTGACTAACGCTAAATATGGCTTGGGACCCAAAACGACTTTGCAGAGGGGCCTTAATAATATTCTTTGTTATGCCACTGCATTTGTCAAAAATCACACCTTTTACACTTTGCTAGTGAGTGTAGGATATTAACAAAATATTCTTATGTCTTAATAGAAATATTTTTCAGAGGTCAAATATAGGAGGTCGGATGTTTTTAAATCGAACATTTCAGTATGCATTAGTTTAAATTCATTATTCATTTCTGATATCTGATCATTATAGTGGAAATCTCATGTACAAGTAGTGCTTAAATATGACAGAGTTAAAAGAAAGTAATTTTTAAATTTACTATATAATTCACAATGGAAAGCTGAAAAACTTAACAACAAAAAAAATACATTTTCAGAATATCAACATAACAAGAGGAACACGCGCACGGGATGATTAAACACCACACAAACAATTATATAAATATCCTGCATAAAACAAATTTAGAATCAGCAGAATCATGCCATGTATTTTTGTATAATTTTTTAAATAACAAATGAATAAACTTGAAAATATTTGAATAATTTTAACCTTATCCTATCAAATTCCACCACAACTTTCCTCTGTATAAAATAGTAACTGAAAAGTCAGAATTTTCATAAATGATATAAAGCATTTTAATTCGGTAAATGATGCATTCAAAAAAAATTTTTTTTTATATCATAACTCCATATTTTCCTAGTAAGTAAGCAGATTAAAAAGCTTTGAACAAATATTAAAAATGAGATTATTTACTTTGACATTTCTAAATAAATGGAATTTTTGACATAAAAAAATTTTTTTTAACTACTGGGACAATGGAATAATAATTTGTTTTGATAATGAAAAATAACTTTTTTTTTTTGTGGTGTCAAAAAAGTATTTTTTTTAAAGAAAAAAAAGGGAAAAAATTTAAGCAACTAGGGAGAGAGAGAGAGAGATGACATACAAAATTCTTTATCATCACTAGCATTGTTATTTATATGTTCTGAATTCACTTTAATATTTGTACATTGGTTTAAACAAGTAGGAGGGGGGGGGGGCAAAATTTATAAGGAAGATAATTACAATTACACCAGGAGAAAATATTTTTAAGACAATGTTTTTTAAAACATATATACTTTTTAAATTCACCTTATAAAAATAATTTATTCATAAACAAAAACAGCTTTTTTTTTATTCTGTTCAATCTAATAATCATTTAAATGATATATTAGATGCGAAAAGCAGCCTCATAAATATTATAAAACTGACAGTCACCCCAACAAGTATCTTTATACCAATAAAGAAATAAACTATCATATGTTTAGAAATTTTCAGAACAGATCCTCAGACAAATAATATTAATTGAACAGAATTTTTAGTAGCAATATTTTGTCTTAATACTTTAATAAATGTCAAAATAAGAAAGATTTCCATGTGTAACTTGGAAATTTTTTTTAATTAAAATTCATTGTCATAATTCTAAAATTATGAAAACAAATTGCTTTTATTAGAGTCATAAAAAAATTCAAAAACATTTTAATCATTTAGAAATGAAAAACACCTATAAGCAAGAAACTATTTCCAGGTGTAACATATATGAAACTCAACATTCAAGTTGGTTAAATTGAAACAAGAAATTAAAAGTATTAATAAAAAAAACAAATTACGCACAAATAATAACCCAAAAACACATCTAGGTTAGTGAGTGAGTGATTTTGGGTTTATTGGCGCAAGAGCCGATTTCGGCTATACTGCGCCAAACATTTGTTTTAATATCTGTGGTCTAGACAGGAAGAGAAAGAAAGAATGAATTGAATGACAAGAAACTGGGTCGAAAATAGAGAAGGATCACTAGGGTACCCCGGGTCCGTGAAGCCCGTGTTTACCAAAGACAGTAAACCCTGCGGGAAAAGGAAAAGATCACTAGGGCACCTCGGGATTGTGACACCCGTACTCACTCCCCTGAGGGGACATCTAGGTTAGAATTCAATTCAAAGGGTTAGAACCTTGCCAAACTTTTCATTAATATTTATATGTATAATGGTTTTGTTTGATTTTATAAAATCAACTGATACGCTTTTAAGGTACTTACGTATTATACAGTCAACTAATTCATCAAATGAAAAAACATTGCCAAATGCAGTGATACACAATTAATAAGGTAAAACTGTTCTGACATATGTACTAACAATGATACTTAACTATTATCCCAATCTATTAGTGACATTACATAAAATGAAGAGTACCTGGTTGCCAACTTGGCGAGTTATTAAGAGCTGGGTATTGTTGCGATAATACATAAGTACTCTAACAATCTCTTCTGCACATATAACAGCATCTTTAGATTTGGCAATATTGGCTGACAGTGAAATACATACATAAGTACCCTTTTTATCTTCTAACAACTGTGCATAATACTCCCCCCCCAACAAGGTACTTATGTATTAGCATCACTGCAACAAAATTGACACCACATGAATCACACCTTGATATCGATTTTGGAGGAAAATGACACCATACGCATGGTGCCAGTTTGGCTGCAGTGACGCTAATATGCAAGTACCCCTATACTAATATCATTCACTAGATGTATATTGAATTTAAACATTCTTTTTTGTTAAAAAACTAATGAAAAACATGTATGAATAAAATGGTGCTTATGTACTATTGTAACCTATTGGCAGCATTATAAGAAATGAAGCATGTGAATGGCAATTCAGCGAATATGACACATGCAAAATTGGGGTTGACAACTTGGCAAGTTATCTTGAATGTTAGCGATTGTTGCAATAATACGTAAGTGCCAATAAAAGTGCTGCTATTTAGCAAAAAAAAAATCTTGCATATTTGTTATTTTTAAATAATCTTTAAACATCACACTTTAAAAAAAAAAAAGGCGAATTCTACATTAAAAAAAAAGAATGGAATTTTGCTTAGGGATAAATAAAATGATGTATCAGGTGCAAGGGTTAAATTAGCATTAACAAAACATTTTTCGAATTGCAAAATATTAAAATTTAGTGTTTCTAATTAAATTTTTAAAAACCACTCAAATCATTTATAAAAATTGTTTTGTACAGCCTGTTAATGTAATTAGTAATAACATCCATTACACAATTTTTCATACACTCAATACAATACAAATGAACAATAATGTTCACAAAAAATGGTGTTTCAGTATACCATGCAAATATTATGAAATTTCAAAATTCTTCATTACAAGATACTAACTTAAGGAAAATTTAATCAGCTTTCTTAAAAAGTATCAACAAGATAACAAATATGTACATATGAAATAAACATTATTAATTTTGAAAATCATGAGAACTATTAATTAATGAAATGTGTTGTACAGGTTCGATAGTTTTTCATGGTCTGCTACACATAACATATATCTATTATTTCATCTTGTAAAAAGCCACCAAAAAATTCCATTAATATTGAAGGCAGAGAAAAATATAAATAAGTGTAACTTCAAAATCCTTTTAATTCGCTATCTTTTAATCAGTTGTATGGGAAAATTTATTTTTAATTACTTGCTTGAACTCAGATTAAGTAATAATTGTAGAAATTTAAATAATAGTAAATCAGATTGCAAAGGCTAATACTAATGAACATAATTCACCCTCTAAAAATAAACTCTCAAGAATTATTTGGTTAAAAAAATTATTCTTGAAAATATTTAAATAGCAGCCTTATGTCACAGTCTTTATTAATGATTTTATTAAAGGAAAAAGATTTAATATTTTGTTCTTAAAAAACACTACTACTTAATTTTCAATTTGCATGTTTCCATCGGAAAACTGTTTTTAACAGATTTATTAGATTTTTTAAACCTTTATATTCTACCTCTCGTATATAAACAAATAAGATATGATATATAATTAGTAAAAATAAAAGGAATAATAAGTTTCTCAGCAATTTTTGAATTAAAAATATTTATATGCTTAATTTCCTTGTGATGACTTAAATTCATATAAGCAGCTAATTACAACGTGTAAAATCCTGTCTTAAAAATGTTTCACAATAAATTTGCTCACTATCAGAAAACACACAAATAGATAAAAACATTTTGCATAAGGAGTTTCAAAAGGATTTTTTTGGTACTCAAAGCAATATGGAATGTTATTAGGTGTCTTAATAAGGACATCTAAAACAAGAACATCAATCAAGAAAGTTTAAATATCAAGATCAACAAACATAACACAATTAAAGATCCAATATTTCAATGTTTATTTAATTTATAATTTCCAAAATCAACATCAGACTATATGTATCACATTGACCGAGCAAAAAACAAAGTTTAGTAATTATTTATGCAAATTTCTGTACACAATAACAAAAAATATTTTCCCCATGAGCAGACAAATGTATTTCTCAAAATGAATTCCTAAAGTATTTTGCTTTCAATTCATTTATTATTATCATTTCAATGCAACTTACAGATAGTAATGCTTTAAAATAACATAACTGCATGCAACCATAATTATTTTTTAGTTAATACATATTTGGAGCAAAAAAACAAAGCATTTACTCTTATACTAGTACATCAAAACTAAATTTTTCTACAAGCAAGTACCATGTGAAATAAAATTCCTAACTTATTTTAAAAAATAAAAACGCTGTCCATTAAAATAGACAACTAAAAAAAATTTAACATGTGTCTATATAACACATTATTTAAAATTATTCAGAAACTACGAATATTCTAAAAATTTCTTTACAGACTACTCAATAAAATATATACAAATGATAACCACAGAAAAATCCCTTGAGTTTACGAAATCAATTTGATGCGAACGGTTAAAAAAAAACAATTTATTTTAATGAATCACGTCTGAAAGTGATAGTAAATTAATAAAAATCTGATAATTGTGAAATAATAAAACATACTTATCGGAACATTTTCATGTTATAAGAGGGGATGAAAACGAATAGTATAAGACAGGAAGGAAAATTCAATAAAGAATAACTCGAGAGTAAGTGTCGGATAATAAATAGCAGCTTTAACGCGACGCGTCGAAAGTGCGATAATAATGGCGAAGCGATCATTCTCGGGTCATTAGCTTATTACAAAAATAATAAAAAAAATATTAAGGAATTTGCAGTTACAAAACGTATGCATAAATATTAAATATAATTCAATGTGACGAAGAATTACGAATTAATGAAAAAAGGTATTTCGAAATTAGGACAAATCACTTAAAAGAACATGAAAAAAAAATCAACAGTGTAATTATGCATTTATGAATATTTTATTCAAAAAGTCAGATTCAAAAGCCCAAAGTACATTCATAATAAAATTTTCTTATTGTAACTGTACCAGAAAATATTTATTTTCTCCTACAAATACTGTATCATACTTCCTCAGAATAAATACACGGCTTTACGCCAGTATTTCGCTTTTGGATATCATTTTATACGGCATGCAGCGAATAAAATAAAATATGTTAGGAAGTTTTTAGTCAAGCTGTCCATCAAACATGCAATGTGCAGGGTAGTTTCCGTTATGCAGAGCTCCTATTCGCCGAACATAGAACGTCACCATACTACATTCAGTTTACAAGGGTTAGGATCAGTGCTCGCGCAACCGCCATAGTAAAAGTCGCCACGGGACGCAGCATTGCTTTGGCTGCTGGCGGCGCCACATTAGATATCGGCTGACTTTCTACTACTGGCTTCCTTCCCACACCTTTCGAACCGCAATGATCCCCAAGATAAGAAAATAGAAAAAACTAATCTTACCTTTCAAAACTATTCCTTATTCTTCTGTGAATGGCTATTCCACAGGCCCTGTATTAAAGATTGTACCGAGGAACGAAAAAAAATAGCCGAGCGAAGGTCAGGTAACAATCGCGACGGTTTTGTATTTTTCTCCCCACTGCTACCGCCAGCTCGATTATGCACTAGGGACTAATTACACAAGAGTCTTTCCGATCGAGTTGGCGATATTCCTGTGAATTGATCGGCTTTGAGAGAACACATAATCCCTGGATATTACTATCAATGTGATTTGGGAAACATTTACTTCACTTCTAAGCCGATGGATAACTGAATATCCGAAATTGTTTACTTCCGTATCAGCTGACTTCGGGCCCCCTCGCCTCGTCACATCAGACTAAACTCAAACAATTTTATACAACATGGCGTTCCCTCCTCTTCTCTCCCTCTCTCTTTACATCGTCTCGTCACACGCACACACATACAGACACTCACGGAGTCGGTGGTGCACGGGGTTTTCGTTAAAAGTAGCACGGGCGAAGTAAACAATTGTTTATTGTAAACATCTTTGCTTTCGATGATTGGATTGAGGTAAGGGGAAAACTCCTATGATGTTCGTATAGTAGTGGAGCAAGGCAATCATAGTATAAGGGCGGTGGTGTAGAGCTGTTGGCATGGTAACCGGCGGATCGCAGTGAGAGGCATACATTCAGAGGTATATAAACCGATGGGGCAAAGCACACGGCTATTTGGTACCAACTGATTAATGACAAAGACGTCATTCAGCAGAGACTCTGCTCGCTACTCCCTTTGGAGGGGGGGGTCGTAATGCTGCGCGCCCGTACCTTGCGCCTTAGAGGAGCATTTTTGTGCAGAAAAGAGCGGATGCAGACGATTTCATTATTTGATTTTTTTCCTCCCTCCCTCTTCCGCTCGCGTTTTAATTTAAATTTTTTAAATTACCTTGAAATGGCAGAGGGGTTTGTTCGCTGCAGTCAGTAACTGCACAGCATTTTCTTCTTTTTTTTTTATCCACTTAGATGTTTCATTTAATTGCTTTTTTAATTTAAAATAACATTTTGTTCCTGATAGTGTTTGTTTCTGTGTACGACGATTTTTTAATCACAAGTTTATACGATTTTTAAAAAGCATTCTTTTGATTTCAATGAGCCAAAAAATAATGCAGAAGCTGTTGCGTAACAGAATTCTAATAATTATACAAAGAATACGAAATTTCTTCCTCGAGAAATGGAAATGTAGAAATGTGAAGTGACATAGAAATGTGACATAGGGCTTAGGAATGAAAAATCAGAATTCTTAAATATCTGATTCACAATTCTTATTTATTTTTTTTTTTTTAAGTTCACCATTACCGGTTAAAAAACATTAGTACTTCCGTAAATTTTTACGTGGTTCTCGTGGCGTGGTGAGGAACTTGGGAAAGGGCAGTTTCCCGTCGGCTGTCCTTCACAACTGCTATAAAATGTTTATTACAAGCTTCTTGCTGCTGTCGAAATTTAGCATAGCATAAATATCTCTCAAAAAATGAAAGAATAAAAATGATGTTTTCATTTTGGTTTTTCATATAATCCTTAAAAATTTATTTTAAAAAGACTTTTAAGAAAAAGCAGTCGTTTGAACTTTTAAAAAAGGAAAAAGTTTCAATTGTGTGCTTTTGAATATTTTTTTAATATCATAAGCGCTAAGTTTTTCTACTGAACTATGGTTTTATAAACTTAGAAAAATTGGAAACTATATCATGTCCAGATACAAAAGGTATAATAAGTTATATACATAATCTTATATAAATACCGTAAAATCCGGTGCATAACGCGCACTTTTAACACAAAAAATAAGATAGAAATTTACAGGTGCCCGTTGTTGTTGTTGCCGTGTCCTTCCCGCAGGGAAGGAATGAAAGTTGCCATTGCCTGTGAGACAGGTTGGACTTCTTAACGATAGATGGCGACACCACCTATCTCCACCTCCACATTTTTGGCATGAAGCTGAAGGGGAGGGAAATATTCTCCAGCCCCCTGCACTCGTGGTTTCTGCTCCGACCGTCCACAAGATTTTCGGACCCACTGATTTAACGAGGACGTTAACGTGCGCGTTATACGCCAGGTATAAAAATGATAGCTTCAAAAATTAAAAAAAAAACGGATGAGAAATTTAAAAAATTAAGACTTCTACATATATTGGAATACCATTTATTTAAAAGAAATAACATACTTAATGAATTTAAAAAGTCGCAGTTCTGGAAGTATAGTATTTTTTTAAAATCCTAGGATAATACCTCGAAAAAATGAGTTCAAAACATAATAGCATTCACTGCATTCGCACATTTCCAGTTTATGCGTAAAAATGGGGGTGCGAATATATCAAAAAAATTAAAAAATGCAGCTTGAAAGTATGGGTGGGCGTTATACACCAGTGAGCATTTTACGCTGGATTTTACGGTATATATTTGCTGTCAACAGCTTTGTGTGCATTTTACGCTGGATTTTACGGTATATATTTGCTGTCAACGGCTTTGTGGGTGTGTGTGTGTGCGTGCGTGCGTGTGTGTGCGTGTGTGTGTGTGCGTGCGTGTGGGATTATGACATTTGTTCATATCTAAAATTCTGTAAGGTATAAATATATACCATCTATAAAGGTATAAATATAAAGAAAAAAAACCATCTATCATTGCAAGTATTTATATATACATATAAGAGAGTACTGCATTCTATAAATTATCCAAAATAAGTTCGATTTTCATTATTAAGAGAAAGCTAGTAATATCGTTTTATTTTTCATTTTGAAGATATTTGATAATGACAGAGAAATACATCTTTAACTTTGATTCAATAAAACGTACTTTAAAATCTAAATAATTTAAAACTTTTTTTTAAATTTTTTACTTATGTAATATATTAAAGCAGATATTCCACTTATGTTCATACAAAAAAAAAACGAAGTAATTTTACAGAATTTTGAAGATATATGAAAGAAATTTGAAAAAACTAATACAGCGTTGAACGAGAAAAATACCAGCATAATCCCTACTTTCTCATAACGGAAATTAGCTTATACAGCAGGTGGCCAACCCGCGGCACGCGTGCCACAATGTGGCACGGCAGAGTTGTAAGAGTGGCACACGAAGACTTAGCGAGAGATTAAAAAATGTGAAAAAATAATAATAAATACTAATTTTTTTAATCCCCCCCCCCTTTCTGTTTTATTGAAAGGTGGTGGTTTCAGACAAAATAAAACATCAAAATCTATTTAAAATACACTTAATTAAATAACAGTAGAAAATTGTAATGTAGACAACACTCCGTTGTGTGCGTTTGTTTTCGGAAGGAAGTGCATTCGTGATATTCTGGAATTTGAGGGAATGTGTTTTAAAGTAGTGGTCCCCAATGCCCGATCCGTGGACCAAATAGCACCGGGCCGCACAAGGAACATTAAATTATTTTCCTTTTATTTCCTGTGGTGTATTTCTCTCAGGTATGCGTGATCTTTTATGAAAATCTCTTTACATTCCATGCTAAATCTCTTTATGCTCATTTCTGTTTGATTGTATTATATACTGAAGGCTTGCTTAAATAGAATTAAATTAAAATTATTAAATCAAAACAATCTAAAATATATACAATCAACGTCCCCCCCCCCCATAACGGGCCGTGGTAAAATTAACAAATGTTGACCGGTCCGAGGAAGTAAAAAAGTTGGGGTTCACTGTTTTTAAGTATCTGAAAGAAAACAATGAACTGCCTAAGGAGCAGTGCCAATTTAAGCTCATTTCAGGCCCTGGTCGCAGATCTTCAGGGCCCCCTTGGCAATGGAGGATCGAAATTTATAACCAGAAAGTCCAGCTTATCTGGGCCCTGGGTGCTGAGATTTCGGCTTTCTTACCGATACTACATGACATTTAAATAACTTTAATTCAAGATTACAAGGAAAAGATAGTTCTTTTCCAATCCTGATTGATCTTATATCTTCTTTTGTGAACACACATTGGCTTTTTTTCTTCTTTTTTTTTTGTCCCGAGTTTGGAGGGAAAAGAGAAACTGATGCACACCTAAGAACAATCCGATTCTGTTAACATCTTCAAGAACTGATTCTAATGTAGATGACTCAGTTAAAAATCTACGAAATAAAAAAACTGCACTAAGAAAGTACTGACTGTTTAATAATTATTCAGAATTAAATTGTTCTGGTTATTTATTTTTATTTTTTCCTAATCTAATTGATTGAAACTGAAAAGAAAATTTTAACAATAGAACTCAAGTTCGTGTAACTTTGTCTATTTATTATATTATTTTTAAACTTCCACTGCTTAGACTTGCATAAAATACGTGCTATTTGCGTAAAAATTTCATAATACGCCAAAAAGTAATGTTATTTCACCTTTTCATATTCTTTTGTTTGTTGGAAAAGTTTAAAATGGCACGCATAACTATTTTTTTATCGAATAGTGGCACTCTTTCCAAAAAGGTTGGCCACCTTCGATATACAAGACTTCTTTTATGGGGGGAGGGGGTATTCTTAAAAGTATGTAGACTAAAGCGTTGAGACGAAATTTTATAGTAACAAATTAAAAATCTGTAGGTCGATCAGTGAGGTTTGAAGTGGCGTACCCTTGTGTATGTATGCCACTGGCAGCCATAAACATAAAAATAGTAAAAATATGTTCATCTTCGAAATTGACGTTGAAGAAGGAAAAATAGTTATTCTCTTTTGTTTTTCATAATGAAACAATGAGAACATTAACAGCTAATTTAAAATGAATTACACATATTTGTGCATCTAAGGACGCACATAATTGCTTATTCCAATACTCCCAAGCATGAATCATTCCTTTTTAACTAAAATAAATCATTACAAGAAGAAAAAGAAATACACTCCATGGATTTAACCAATATAGGAGAGAGAAAAATAGAGTTATTTCAGAATTCCTAACTCTGTTTCTTTTTTAAGAGTAAAAATAAGAACTTGTTTCTCTTTAAAAAGAACACATTTTCATTTTGGCTGTGCATAAAATATTATAAGATGACTTCAAAATAAAGTCGACTTTCGCTTATTCAAACCTTCGACAATACGAACCTATCGCTAATTCGAAGCATATGCTCAGCCCCTACAAAGACTCTTGACATTCCGAACTAAAACAATACGTTTTGGTACACTCAATATTTCGAAGTAAAATATGTGGCTGGCCAGACTACAACACATTATAATTCGAAGTTATCTCATATACCTCTCGACAATTCAAATACTCACTATCATGTAGAGTCCAGTAGAAAATAGGTTAGAGCCTTCCTGTTTTGTATTCCAATGAGGAATGGAAGATATTTGGATGGGTGTGTGAAAGAGAGTCCTGTTCGAGAGGTTAAGAAAGAATTTTTTCCTACTCTCTTGATAATTCGAAGTTTTTCACAGATCCCTCCAACTTCGGATTATCGAGAGTCGACTGTATATATATATTATTTCCCAATGGGGCTGCGGATTAGTATTTACTATTACAGACCTAGCGCATTCCCCGGCAGCTGGTATTTCTTTTTGGCGCGGCATTATAGAGCTGATACCAATTGCCTCAAGTAATTATGAAGCACAGTTTCCTCCCCAGAAAGAGGCATCTGAGCTCTGACGATGCGAACCTATACTACGAATTTAATTTTGCATAGAGCACCCGAGCCAAACATGCCACATAACCACACGACGTGCACGTTGTCAATTTTCTGCATCATGAAAATACACCGACTTGGGCAGAGGTTGAACCCGCAACTTATGGCGTACAAGACCAGCGCCAAACCAAGTACTCCACCCAGCCGACCATTATATAACAAATAGGAAGAAAACAAATTCCTCTAAACCAAATTATAGTCAACAGAATTACTTGATTAGGGAAAAAAGAAAAGTGAGAAATCTGAACAAAAATGTTTAATAAGCCGGCTGGGTGGCGTAGTTGGTTTGTAGCTCGTTTTGTACGCTTAAGGTTGCAGGTTCGACCCCGGCCCAAGTCGGTGGATTTTCATGATGCAGAAAATTGGCAGTGTCCATGTCGTATGATTATTATTATGCACCTTAAAGATCACTTGAGTGCTTGTTTGGCTTGGGTGCTCTCGGTAAAATTAAATCCTAACACAGGTTCGCATCGTCAGAGCTCTAGTACCTCCCTCAAGAGAGGGAACTGGGCTCCAAAAATACTTGTGACGATTGATAGTCAACCTATATGGTGCCACACTAAGAAGGTATACCAGCTACCGGGAAGTGTACTAGGTCTGATATGGTAAAACACCAATCCGCACCCCTTTAGATAGGGAGGGGGGGATGTTTCATAATGAGTGAGTATAAGTTAATAAGAATAATTCTTATGAAGAATTTAGTATTCTTTAAAGTGGTAAAAAAAAAGGTTAATGAAAGGGATGCCTTAAGGCAGGAACGGCCAACCTTTTTGGGAAGAGTGCCACTATCTGATAAAAAAAAGTTATGTGTGCCACTTTAAACTTTTCCAACAAACAAAAGAATATGAAAAGGTGAAATAATGTTACTTACTAATAGGATTATTATGGAATTTTTACGCAAATAGCACAAATTTTATGCAAGTCTAAGTAGTGGAAATTTAAAAATATTATAATAAAAAAGACAAAAGAACGAACTTAAATTTTATTTTTGAAATTTTCTTATCAGTTTCAATCAATTAGGTTAGGTATAGAATAAAAATGAGTAACCAGAAAAATTTAATTCTAAATAATTATTAAACATTCAGTGCATTCTTAGTGTGGCTTTTTATTCCGTAAATTTTTTTACTCAATTATCTATATTAGGATCAGTTCTCGAAGATGCTAACAGAATCGGATTGTTCTAGGTGTACATTAGTTTCTCTTATTTTATCCAAAATCGGGACAAAAAAAGATATAAGATCAATCAGGATAGGAAAAGAACAATCTTTTCCATGTAATCTTAAATTTAAATTATTTAAATGCCTTGTAGTATTGGTTAGAAAAAAGCTAAATCTCAAAGCCTATCTTCATTCTTGAGAAGCAAGCAAGCACTCGCTCTAGGCAGTTCTTTTTATTCCAGATACTCCAAAACACACTCCCTCAAATTCTAGAATCTCACGAATCCACTTCCTTCGGAAACCAACGCACACAACAATGAAGGAGTATTGTCTACATCATAATTTTTTATTGTTATTTAATTAAATGTATTCAAAATAGATTTTAATATTTTATTTTGTCTAAAACCAGTACATTTCAATAAAACAGTAAAAAAAAAGTATTTATTATCTTTTCAAATTTTTAAACCTTTCAATAAGTCTTCGTGTGCCACTCTTACAACTCTGCCGTGCCATGTGTTGGCCACCCCTGCCGCAAGGCATCGGCCAATTGGACCCTAGCTGAGGGCATCGGCAGGGGGGGGGGGCTTCACATAGTTCTCGACTCGGCCTCAATAAGTTCATGATCCGAATAATTTTATAATCGTCAAATGTTATTCCCAAACATATTCTTCGAAAAACTGGGAATTTAGAATTATATACCAACTGGCGACAGTAGCAAAACTGCATTATGCCTTTTCCGTCCATTAAGTCTGGCCTATACCTACCACAATCATTACACATTTAGTCGAAAGGCGGCAGTCATTGGAGTCGGTTTGTGGCTAGGTTTGTGAAAATGAACTCAATTCGTGATGGTCACATGATAAAGACAAACACGCGTTCTCCATTGAATCCAAAACAGACAACAAACTGATTGTACTTGTTGTTCTACTTGTAAAACTTCAAATTCTATAATTGGGTAAAAATGTTCTAATGTTATAAGAAATAAATTCCTTAAAAGATTTTAGAATTTTAAGAAAAATCTTATTTTATGCATGTACTTTAAAATAAAAAATGCATTTTGTGCGCATTATTGTTGTTGATAAATTTGTATTTTTTGACAGAAAGTTTCTAAAAAGATCGTAAGTTGGCAACAACGAAGAGCATGAATTGATGAGCAGGAAACACACAATTGCTTTTATCGTGTGACTATGACGTCAAGTGAGATTCTGAACTGATTGGCTTAAAACACGTGGTTATCATTATCATGTGACTATGGTGTCACATGAATTGAGCCCATTGCGAGTCACGCACTTTTATTTGTTATGGGTTACTTTTTGTACGACTATTTGACAACAAATGCTGCATACTGTCAACTAATAAGGTTCACATGTGAGGCCTAATTTTGCATTGGAACCCAGGGCCTCAAGTAGTCTTACGACAACACTGTTCAATGAGTATTCTTAAAATTAACTAGTAGTAAGTGGTTTTTAGAAAATACCATTAAAAACAGTTTGAAATTCCAATATCAGGAAAAATTACATAAAACCTTTCAAATAATTTTAAGTATAAACAGGTGAATCTTTTGCGGAAATCACAGTCAATATACAAAAATAATAAATAGAGTACCAGACAGCCCTCATATAACATATAAAATAATATCTCTCATGCAACAAAATTCAATTAAATTGGAAATTCTAAAATTAACTTCAGTTTAAATGTAATATTTGGCATATATGAATGAAAATTTTATGTTCATTTAATATTTTGTAAGATATCCACTTTCAAAGCAATTTATCGATATTTTAATCTTATTCAATTAAAGCTCAAGTAAACGTGTTCCATGCATACTTTAAGTAAATATATACTTTTTTAAACAGCCATAATAATTTAAAACGAACCTAGTTCCCTTCTACCCTTTGACCCAGCTAAAGGTGTAGCTGGTCAAAGGAACATGATAAATTCCAATTATTTTATTTATCCTTTAAATCGACTCCAACACAAATCAATGCACACTACAAATCAATGCACAGTCAAACAACAGAGGGAAGGGACGAGAGTCGCTTTTTGGGAGAACACATTTACTAAACTACTTTATAATAATGTTTCCTCCTTAATATATTACTTTACAAAGTAGGTATGTAACTAATGTCCACTTAATCACTTTATACTTAAATATCAATGTAATATGAAGGAGACAGTACCTGAACTTAGGCAGTCTTCTAATCAACTCAATTTATCAATAACGCTTCCTGACTATAAGTTTTGAAAAGCGTTTCTAACTATTTATGGTAATCTTCACTTTGCATCTTTCTTATCATCTCTAGTTAACTTAACTTCTAACTTTCTGTTATCTATTCTCTTCACTTCTAACTCACTAACCCCCTTTACTCGAGGAAAAGAACAATATATAATAAACTTAATTTGCATATCACGTTTCCTTCTTAGGAGAAGATTGGTGAATTTTGATCGCCCGAAAGAATATCCAAGAGGATTATTAGTACGAGATCGCATATAGATCCGTCACAAATTAAAGAACTTTATTTCTTACTAATTGATACATTCAATAACATACTTTAAGTTAATTATTGGAGTTCACCAATTGCAAAATGGTATATTCATCAACTTGCGCATCCGTCGAAATAAATAAATAGGGCATTCGAATAACTTCCGCAATTTTCAAAGCAGTTGGATAAATTAATAAAATTTAAGTAGTTAATAATAAGATGACCAATCGTCCTCCTTTAGGGAGGTCAGCCCTTTTAAACGTTCTATCCTTCCTTTAAAAGTGTCCTCCTACTAGTCCTCCTTTTCAATATTTTAAAACTAATCTGTTAATTTCTGTATTCAGAGATGCCAGGCCGAACTGTTACGCGTCACTTCATCAAAAGTAATTTGGGTAGATACCGAAAATTATTTTGAGTTTTTATTGAAACAAATGCCTGATATTAAAATTGATGACAATTGCCTGTTAGAAGAAGTTAGAAGGCTGAATGTGTATTTCAAGTCTGATAAATTAGATCAATGGGAAAATCAATATGTTAAAATTGGTAAAAGATTGGTAGAAATATTTAACCATTTCACATTCCATCTGAAAATTTAGTTATTCTTGGTCAATTTTCTTGATTAGAAATTTCTGGTAGATTAGAAAATGATATATAGTGACAAAAAACATTCATGCCATGGAAAAATACTCGTTAAAGTAAATAATTAAAAGAGATTTAAGCGTAATTAGCGTATTTTTGTTTGAATGAATAAAATGTTTCATGCATTTAGTAATTTTTTCTTAAATTTTTCGTGCTTCTTTTCATTGTATAAAAACTGGGTAACCTTTTTAATAAACTTTCATTCAAAAATATTTTTCCATTAAAATATCTGGATTTTTTTCAAACATTAGTCAATTTATTGTTTTTTAACAGTTTAAAACAACACGAGGACTATTGACTCTCGTAATTGTGAACAACGGTCAAGAAAAGAAGACAACACCTCCAGCCGACATTTTCTAACCTCCTCTCCACGCCAACTTGGAAGACATTAGGCCACATGTGACTTAACGCACATCAGCCCTTTTACACGACGTGTCTTCACTTGCACCAGGACTGGAGCTCACGACTTACTGGCCATGAGTTCGAGACCGAAGTCACTCGGCTATTGCGGCCTCTGCAGAAATAAGTAAAAAGGCTTATATATAGCTTGTGTGCCAAATTTCATCAACTAAGATCAATAATTCCCGAAATATTTGGGTGGGGGAGGTAGTGTACAAGGTTAATTCAAGCAAACGATTAATAACGTTTTTTCCTGATGTTACGTGATGAGGGGATCAATAATTAAGATTTTTAAACTAGCACAACAAGGGTGTGAACTTGGAGTCCTCAACGAACATTTTTGCTGCCCAGCCAGTATATCGGGACACAATAATACATAATAAAATATCAATATTTCTCCCGAAAAATAGGAATAACTAGAAGAAGAGAAAATATGTCAAGTGTGTCAGGACGTAAATACTAATTTTTTTTTTTTTTTATTTATGTTTCAAAATAAATATACGTTTCTGAGAAAATATTGATTTTTTTTTTTTTTGCGACTCACTTAAAGTTAAACCTTATTTGTTTGGCCCAAGTCAGCCTTTGAGTTTGACACCCAACCCCCGGAGGACCGCCTTGAACCGGTCCGGAGTGTTCATATGGCACCGAGCCGCCGAAGAAATCATTAATTGTTTTTTTTCTTTCCATTTTATATACTGTAGTCAGTGGCGATTTAAGCTCATTTTGGGCCCTGGGCGCAGAAGATCAACAGGCCCCTTTGGCACTGGCGGATTGAAATTTATAACCAGGCAACTTGGTTAAGTTCTACAAATCCGGAGCCCCTGGGTGTCCGCCCCAAGGGCCCAATGGATAAATTGGCACTGACTGTAGTGCAGCGATTCTTAAACTTCTAATCGCCGTGGTTCCCCTTCATGACATTACAGACCCCCAAAATTTTGAACACCCCTCCCTGACTCCCAACATATAGCTGAGTGATTTAAAGGTTTCTCATTAGTCTAAGATTGCCTCTGCAATTTATACAGACTTTTTTAACACTTCTTTACTTTCCCCTTTAAAAAAAAACAGTGAACATCTAATTGTATATGTATATAAAAATATTACAAGATACTAGAATCAAATAAATACACAACGTAGGCACAAATAAATAAATAAATAAATAATATAGGCCCAATTTGATTAGAAAACTGAGTCGGATGCGATCTTTATCGCATTGATGCACCATGTGAATTCAGTTTTTATTCTTTGCCTATGTGTTTCTTTTATATATTTTTTTGAACGTTACATTTTAGTAATGGCTATGAAGTTGCAAATGAGAAAGAAAAAAAACTGAATCAACATTCTTGATCGGAATACATGTTTTAGTAAATATTTTTATTGAGGACAATTAAGGGATTTTGTCTAGGATGTGACAAGTCTTTCAGTTTTTCCACGAGATTTTTCTGACTCTGTGAAAGAGAGAAATCTTAGCATCTAGGTGAATTACACCCACCCCTGGAAATGCTGATATTGAATAGGGAAAGGGAAATTACCATAGGGAAAAATGTATACACAGAAGAAAAAAGCCAGTGTAACCCTGGGCCATGCAGCTAGTCTAAATTTTAAAATATGATAGTTAAGATCTAGTGCCCTCACTAGGCAACAGTTCTGCAAATAACTATGTGGCAACGAGAAGAACATGCATGGGAAGATCTGGAAAAGCGAGAGTCGAAGAGGAAGAAAGCCGGACACAAAGGCACGAAGTAAGGAAGAATGTGAGAGGGGTGAAAGAAAGACTGAGAATGTTGATACATTTACAATGTCTTATTTAATCATAAATTCATATTTGTTTCTGTGTTGTGTCCCGTAATGCAATCAATAATAAATAAATTGGACTCTACAATGTCAACAATGTTTCAATTCTATGGTCAGTGAAGACCAGGCTATAACGATCACCACTATAACGATAATTATTTTTTATAGTTCCTCATACAGAAAAAAAATGCTTTTAATATACGATATGAGGAAATATGATGCAGAAAAATCTGCGTGCTATTTTTTTCCTTTCAAAATGTAATATTCCTTGAATTATTGTACTCGTCTCCTTAGTGATAAGCAACAACATTGAGAAATTTCATGGAAGAATGTACAGAAGCACGATTCTAGAAATAAAAATTAAACGAACATTTTTCATTTGAAACATAATTTTCGAAAAAATATTTTAACATTGATTTATGGCCGTGTCCATTTTCTAAAAAGAATTAAGAAATCGATTTATGCATAGAAAAATTTCATTGCCAATATATATAGACTAGCTGTTACCCGCCCGCTTCGCTGGGTATTTCATGATGTTTTATAAATTTTTACTGGTTACATATATGTATAAATTATTAATATTTAAGTCATCATTAAGAATTCGATTGTATTGAAAAATACACGCCCCTTACGCCCCCTCAACGCCCCTTGGGGGTCGATTTTCACGAAACGCATTTTGTGGCGTATCTCTATTCTATTAGAGGAATCTGCTTACCAAATTTCAAGACTGTGCATCTAATAGTTTAAAAATCAGAATAATTATTTATATCTTCCCTTAACCCCCCGCAACACCCCTTAGGGGTCAATTTTCTCAAAACTCATTTTGTAACGGATATTTACTCCATTAAAGAAACATGCCTACCAATTTTCATGCAAACGTGCCTACCAATTTTCATGCAGGTATGTCAAGTAGTTTAAAAATGGAACTATTTATCTATTACGCCCCTTAATTCCCCGAAACGCCACTTGGCGGGCTATTTTCACAAAACCCCCTAGCTGATCTCTACTCAATGAAAGGATTCTTTATATCAAATTTAAAGACTGCGCGTCTAACAGTTTAAAAATGGGAATAATTATCTATAACGCTCCTTACACGCTCCTATAACGCTCCTCTAACGCTCCTTATCTATAACGCAACACCCCTTCGGGGCCGATTACCACCAAACTCATTATGTAGCCGATTACCAACTCAATGAAAGGAATCTGTTTACCCAATTTCAAGATTGTACGTCAAGTAGTTTAAAAATGGAAACAATTATTTATAACGCCCCTTGAGGTTCGAATTTCGCAAAATCCGTTCTTAGCGGATCTCTACTCCAGGAAAAGAACATGCCTACCAAATTTCATGCCTGTAGGTTGAATAGTTCCGGAGATATCGTGATTAGTCAGTCAGTCAGAGTCAGTGAGTGAGTCGCTTTTCTCCTTTATATATATATATATATACTAATTAATAATATTTCCCAATATATATAGTAAGTAATTTTCGATACTCCTTGTTCATTCAAACACTCATTGCCACTTGCAAAAAACTTAAGAACTTTTAGCCCTACTGAATAATTTTAAATCGTCAAACGTTGCTTATTTTTACTCGTTAAGGCAATTGAATTTCAAAGATGTTTAGTTTTAAAAATACCCAGTTAAACCTTTTCTAAACTTAACTCTGATCCAAATGGAAATTAGTGACCCACGAGCTACTACTAAAAAATATGAACAAAATTTGACCCACGTCTCAAAAAGTTTCGCCATCCCTGCCCTAGAGCTTGAAGGAATTTTAGTGGAACGCGAAGAACTAGAAAGAGGGTTTTCTTAGAACCACATTCCACACACATACTTAGAAGAATATATCTCACAATAATATTTAAAGTATATCAACATGTAAAGACAATTATAAAAGAAGAGTATTACATTTGTTATTAAAAAATTCTAATATAATTTACTAATTAATACTATTAATTTGTGATCCAAGTGTCACCTACCCGTGCATTATATTTAGTAGCTGGGATATGTGCTTTTTTCACATAAATTGTTGAAGTCTATGTCTATTGAAATTATATGCAGTCACATTTCATATTCTGTGCTTGATTTGTTTTTATACTTTGTTTTTGTAGCCACGCTGAGCCACATTGCACTTAAACACGATATTCTGAATGGCATCAAAATGCTTATACTGTGTATTTTTCATGAATTTGCAACATAAAATTTAGGATCTATTCTAGCTTACATTTAGATTTTAACGCGCACGCACGCACACACACACCGTAATCCCGTTGAGAGTCGTTTTCCAAAATAACCCTTCTTAGCGGATTTCAATTCAACAAAAGAAAAATGCAAACCAAATTCCATTTTTACAGTACTTGTAGTTCGCAAAAAGGATTTTTTTTTTTGTCAATACGCCCCAGTAACCTCTTGCTCCCCCAAGAGTTGATTTCCTTCAAATTTCTACTCTACGAAAGGAATTTGCTAACCAAATTTCAAGACTGTACGTCTAATGGTTTAAAAATGGGAATAATTATCTTTAACGCCCCTTGAGCCCCCGCAACACCACTTGGGGATCTGTTTTTACAGAACCCATTTTGTAGGGGGAACTGTACTCTATGAAAGAAATCTGCTTACCAAATTTGAAGACTGTGCGTCTAATAAATTAAAAATGGAAAAAAACTATAACGCCCCTTAAGCCCCGCAACGCCACTTGGGTTTCGATTTTCAGGAAAGCCCATTTCGTAGCTTATATCTACCTTATAAGAGGAATCCGCTTATCAAATTTCAAGACAGTACGTCTTATAGTTTAAAAATTGGAATAATTATTTATATCTCCCCTTAACTCCCCCGCAACACCCCTTGTAGGTCAATTTTCCCAAAACCCATTTTGTAACGGATATTTACTCCATGAAAGAAACATGCCTACCAATTTTCAAGCTGGTAGGTCAAGTAGTTTAAAAACGAAAATATTTATCTATCACGCCCCTTAATCCCCGCAACGCCACTTGGATGGCTATTTTCCCAAAACCCATCCTAAAGCTGATATCTACTCTATGAAACGAATGTATTTATCAAATATAAAGACTTTGCGTCTCATAGCTTAAAAATGGTAATAACTATCTATAACGGCCCCTAAGCCCCCGCAACGCCACTTGGGGGTCAATTTTCACTGAACTCATTTTGTAGCTTATATCTACCTTATAAGAGGAATCCCCCCGCTTACCAAATTTCAAGACTGTACGTCTTATAGTTTAAAAATCGGAATACTTATTTATATCACCCCTTAACCCCCCCCCCTCCCCCACAACACCCCTTGTGGGGCTATTTTCCCAAAACCCATCCTTTAGCGGATATCTACTCTATGAAAGGAATGTATTTTTCAAATATTTAGACTTTGCGTCTCATAGCTTAAAAATGGAAATAATTATCTATAACGGCCCCTAAGCCCCCGCAACGCCACTTGGGGGTCAATTTTCACCGAACTCATTTTGTAGGGGATCTCTACTCTATGAAAGGAATCTGTTTATCTAAATTTCAAAAATGAACGTGAGTAGTTTTAAAATGGAAACAATTATTTATAACGCCCCTTAACCCCCGTAACGACCCTAGCTATTATAATTTCGCAAAAAAAATCCGTTCTTAGCTGATCTCTACTCCATGAAAGGAACATGTCTTCCAAATTTCAAATCTGTAGGTTGAATAGTTCCGGAGATATCGTGATTAGTCAGTCAGTCAGTCGCTTTTCTCCATTATATATATATATAGATTGACAAAAAAAAAAAAAAAAAATCGAAGTATCTAAGTCGATACATAAAAAAATTAAATCAAAAAAGTCAATCCTAGTAAAAAATTACGATTTAAGATTCTTATTTTTATTTTTATTCTCAATTATAATATTTCAAGATTTTTTCCTTATCAGAGGTTCTTATTATTTTATATTAACTTTGTTGACCTTCAGCGGAACATGTTAACAGTTTACGCGAAACAAACTCACGTTTCTACGATGAAATAGGACTTTAATTTCATATTATTGCTGAAAACTTTTCCTGGTGCCCACCTGTAGAGGAGCTTGGGAATAAAATCCTGTTGAGGCTCAGGTTTCTCACATAGGCGCGGTTTGGAAGTTTAATTGAGTGGAATATCAGCTTCGGTGCCATCCTCGTTACTTGATCAAGGATCGTCATCAGTTTCCTCGTGTTGCTTGTAGGTGGGACCAAATTAAACAATCAAGCAAGCAGGGAAAGTTTTTTGTAGTGATAATGGCTCACAAATGAGTAGCACTGTGACTTTTCGCGTCACACAGCTGAAAAATTGGCACCTTTTTGTGGATGGGATAACCGTGTTTCTATGCACACGTGCATCCCTAAATATTGCGAGGTTTTCTGTCATAACCCGGCAACCTTTAACCATGAGGAAATCTCACTCCGTCCCCGAGTCGGATGTCATTCGAGGGTAAAGGGGCGATCGCCCCCATCCCAAGACCATAGAGAGGGCAGAGGAAGTCCGTTGGAAAACGCCGAAGAGAACGGTTGTGGCCTCCTCCCTCACAAATATCATAATCTGAACCCTAATAAAATAACGAATATTTTAAATAACTTCAATGTTAATGTATATACTGTAACATGCAAATTTTAAGTATGATTTCCACGTGTGTACAAACACGTATTTACAAAGTTCTTACTTCTACACGTGCATGTAGAAGTAAGAACTTTGTAAATACTCATTATAAGAATATAGAAGTTCATTATGTATCTCTCTGTACTACAAATTTTAAAAAGAATTTTGGATGTTTTTGAAATACATTTATTCTTATCCACAACTATTCATAAATGAAAATTTTTGTTAATTTTTTTATTCATAAATGTTCTAAAAATTACCAAACACAGATTAAAGCATTTTTTTAATATCAATTTGATGATAAAGATTTTCATCTGTATTGTTAAAATTTTATGTTTTGAACTTATTTTATTTTTTAATTAATTACCTGGTACAATTACATAAAACTAGGGCTCTCTCCCCCTCCTCCCTCATTTCAAGATTATTTAAAGACATTTCGTCTAGGAATCTGAAATTTTCTCTCTCTTTAATTTTTCCCCATCTCATTTTTTCGAGTTTGGAGTGCAAGTCAACATCGCTCTACACAATATTTATGCTTCATACAGAGAATTCCATTTATCTTTTTCATTCGTAGAACTCGATAACTCGATATTGTTATCACTGAATCAATTTCTCAAGAATATATCAACCGAATTAATTGTGAATGGAACCAAAACCAATCAAATACTGTAATACACGAGGTGGAAAGAAATATTAAGCCTGAATGAACAAGTAAACATCGTCTGCACTTACTTTATCTCTTATATACCTAGAAAAAATGAAAAAACAGTGCTTGGATGGAATGCATGCGTATTCGCTTGCCAGAAAGTCTCAATAAAGGTTACAATTATATTGTAAACAAACCAGATTTTTTTTTTTAATAAGAGTGTGTTTAAAAATTATGAATTTTGAAAGAAATCAATATCTACCACCCAGTGGCGGATTTAGGTTTGATGGCGCCCAAGGGCCAAATTAATTTGACGCCCTTGTATATAATATTAATAATAAGAATAGTAATAATGGATTCGAATTAAATTTAGATATTGAATTTAGGCATGAATTATATATACAGTAGAGCGTCGTTTATCCGAACGTTTATTATCCGGAGCGTCAAATATCCGAACCAAAGTCCGGATACGTTTTCGAACAGTGCAATGTTCAACAGTTGTTTCGCGTGAGGCCAAAGTGACAGAAAAACGTAAGGTGAGCTATATTTGGGGAATTTTAGTTGTGTGATTTGGTAAACATCGGCGCTGAATATTAGGTCAGTTTGTTTCCAAGTGAGGGGATGTATACGTTTTGTTGATGTAGAAACCTGGATGGCATGCGATGCAGAAGACTCTGTATTTCAAATGCTAAATGATGACGAGATTGTGACTTCGGTGCAAGAAGAATACGACCCTGTCGACGATGAAACGGATGAAGACGAGGTCAACAACAACAACGAAAGTAGCAAGGGTCCATCAAATGCTGACGCGTTTCTGCTTTGGTACGAACAACAGAGTGCTGTCCTACTCAACTATTGTTGCTCAAGAGAATCAGAGACCTTGCAGCGAAAAAATGAAGGTGTACAATAGTACAGCGAAAAATAAAGAGATTATTTTTCACAATCAAGCTAATATTGCGAAATTTCCCCCCATAATTTGCTTTTTCTTCAAGCACATATCCCACATGTGATGATTTTCAATATTCGTATAGAGTCCGGTTTCATTACAGCATGGATCGCATTCGGTTTTTGGTTATCCGAATAATCGCGTATCCGAACGGTGTCCGATCCCATTGATTCGGATAAATGACGTTCTACTGTATATGTGTGTATATATATATATATTGGTATAACAACTAAGCATACAATTTAGAATAAAATACTTTTGATTAAGAAATAAATCATATCTATCTGATTGAGAAAAAAAGTAATTTATTAAATAATCCATTAAACGGAATGTAACCAAATAAAATAAATCGACACTTTTCATTTGTGTTTCGAGGTCTATTTCTTTATATTTTTGTGATTTTTCAAAGTCCTAGTATGGCCTTTCTAAATTGATCATGGTGATAAAGGGCCGTTTTTAACCAAACCGGCGCCCTAGGCACTTTAAACTGCTATCCCCCCCAGAATTTCCAGAGCACCTTCCCCTCTTTCAGTTTTTACCTTGTCAGTCTCGGTTCGGGAGGGATATTCCCTTTAATCAAACTCTTCTGTTTGTTTTTGTTCTTTGGAGAATCTTTCCATTATCCACCCTCTACGGATACGCCGAGTCCTGGATTGGTAACCGATAGTCGTAAGGAAAGGGTAGTGGCATGTTTTTGCCAATCTTTTTCATTCATTACCTTACAGAATCATGGACCCCCTTTTGTAAATTAGTACAGTAAATTAAAGAAATCGTTTGCAATTACAATATAGAGTACCAGTGCCGATTTTAGCTCATTTCGGGCACTGGGCGCAGAAGATCTACGGGCCCCCTTGACAGTGGCGGATCGAAATTTTTAACCAGAAAATCTGTTGAAGTCCAGCTTATCCGGGCCCTCCCGGACCCCGAGCGCCCGCTCCAAGCGCCCAATGAACAAACCGGCACTATAGAATACACGTTATAGTATAAAATGTTTTCAACTTGTTAATTCTCATCTTTTTCTTTGCTAACGTTTTGCAATAATTTACTTTTAGACATCCTTCTCACTTGTTGAGTCACTGTCATTGTACTTGTAGAATAAAGGTTTTCTCCGAGTTTTGATCATTGCAAAATCGATAGTGACATCATAGTAATCAATATCCATTGTAATAACATTTTTAGTAAATTGCAACATCGAACTGTTAAGCTTTTCTTTTTCCATAGTAGATCTCATTTCAGTCTTTACTCTCTTTAAGGGCAAAGATGCTTATCTCATGATTCGTTAGGCGATAATACGTTCGCTGTAATTTCAAAAAAAAAAGTTTCTTCCTTTAATTTTTTGCGCCCTAGGCATGTGCGTAGCGTGCCTAAGCGGAAAAGCGAGCCTGTGGTAATCTTTGAAAAACACCTCGCATTACGTAAAACTATTCAATTTTTATGTGATATTAAATATATAATAAAGTTTCTGAGTAACGGGACAAGGTCCGGTTACTCAAAAACAATTAAATATGGTGAATTAATATTTTGTGTTATAATGATGAGTAAACAAAGGCTACATTCAGATTTTTTTAAGAAAAATTTATGAACAATCTATCGTCAGTAGATAAATGCTATACTTAATGAAAAAAATTTTAATACCTATTTTTTTTTGTTAGGTATTTTAAATTTTACTAATTACATGATTAATTATTTTAAAAAATAATTCTACCCCTTTAAAGTTGACATCTTGAAGTTGTTAAAGCAAGAAAAAAAAGCATCAAAATTCGGTCTTACAGTTGACAAAAAACAAAATCGATTTCAAATTTTGACCGCCTCGAAAATTTTGGTGCCTTTAAAAATTTGCCGCTCTAAGCTCGGACCTTGCGGTCTTAAGCCTAAATCCGTTCACTGCTACCAGCACATGCCATTTTTCTTTTATCTACAATAGATCAATTCACAGTATTTATTATTCTCTATATAGGTTATTTTTATGGTTACTATGTGTCCCTTTAGACGTCTATTTGCAACTTATACTGTTTATTTGTAGCAATGCAGATAGGATTATTTCGAGTGAACGAATAGTAGTAGTAGTCTCCTGGCGAAAAAAAGGAATGGTAAAAGAATTGGTCACATATTTGGATTACTGGAAAAGAAATCAATTACATAGAATCGATTATTATTCGAAAAAATGTTTCAGTTTTTAACACCCTTTTATAAGCTTCACTTATATGTAAGGGAGTTTTTGAACTCAATTTTTACCCACTTTAAAAGGACAGATTAATTCGAAATTTTGCTCACTTTTCAAGGACCGATGGCAATATAATGATTTAATAATTTTGTTCCATTGTTATGATTAGGATCATCAGGATTAATGATTTCCCATTTCAGATCCCATCCCGCATCTGGCGACTAACTTCAGATCCCATTTCCAGATTTGGCACCTAAAAAAAAAGATTAACCCTTTATCTACCGCATTATGATTTACTAAAGTTTTTTTCATGCAATATTTTTTTTTTTTGAATCACTACATTGAAAATTAAGGGATATACATAAAAAAATACTCAACTTTGGGAAATTTAATCCGTTACAGCTAATTAATTTTTTTGATAGTCAACTGTAGAATTAATTATAAACACTGTTTACTTATAATAATTAGTCAAATCGTTTTCTAAGGTCTTCATTAACAAAACAAAAAAGACATTTATCTTTTGACATTAACTACTTTTTCGGAACAAAAATGACAATCTTCGCAATCCGATCAAAATGTCAGCTTAAAACGCAACTTCTGCTATGAAACTATTCGCCTTCCCTGCTAAAATACTCATCATAGAACCCATGCTATCATAAATCTAAGAAGAGGGGATTTAAAAGAATATTCCTACTAAGTATCGTCAGAGTATTTGTAAAAATGGTAATTCTATGTAATTTCCAACTGTTACTTATAAGTACAGCTGGTAGATAAAAGGTTAAGTTACAATTTAGTTCAATTAAATATAAAAGGGCGTTTCTTATTTTTTTTAAACTATAATTTATTATTTTTAAGATCCTAATCAGAATGTACACCACGATGGACACGGAAAAAATACACATTTTTCAAAAGTTACGTCTTTTCTATTGTCCAAAAAAAAAACATTTTTAAAAATTACTGATTCCAATATAGTTCAATAAATAATTGTGAAAATAAAAATCCATTAAATATTTTAAATATTATCATAATAAATTACCTAAACGCATAATTTTTGAAAAATAATATTAAACTAAACCCAAAGACTTTTGGATAAAGATTATGCATTCATTTGAAAACAGATTTTACCCATTTGGCTTAAGGGGTCTAAGGCTTGTCAGGCTTTTCAGGGGTGTTAACTTCGTCTCGGGGGTTGACAATATACACAATTTTCAAATGGATATAAATTTTGAAATTAAAACTAAAGTATTCCAATATGTTTTACACATTATTTATAAAGGAATGGTGTTTTAAAAGAAGTGTAAATTGTTTAAAATGTAATCATTATTTAAAAATTTATAAGCATAAGAAAATAGGAAACATTTTTGTAAGAAATATTAATTAAGTTTTGCGTTGCGCATGCTATTTTCAAAATTACTACCAATAAGTTGATTTCTAAAATTAAATATAGCCTTATTACACGGTAGCTATTTTACACAAATAGAATAATAAATTAAATTTAAAAAAAAAAATTAAAAAATTACAGTTTAAAAAAATATTTTTTAAATATTTTCAAATACAAGAATTATATAATAAGAAAATTGGGTAGGATTTAAAAAGTAATATACATTTTATAATTCTTTAAAAATTTATACATCAAAGTCTACTATATTTCAATTAATACTACTATTGTAGCCACTCTCTCTCTATATATATTTACTAGCTGCATGGCCTGGCGTTGTACGGGCTTTTACCGAGGGTATAACTTAATAACTATGTTAATTTCCTCCTTTCTTTCTGATGCCAGATTTTTTGTGTGGGTGTGACGCGTACGATGTGAGTGCATGGCCCGTGAGTGCGTGTCATGGCTTTCTCGTTTAACATTTTCAAATTACGAAATTTCACTACTATTTTAAATTTTAAAGTAACATTATGGATTTTTTTAAATGTTCGACACCGATGATTCATTTTAGAAAAAAAAATCATAAAATATGCAAAATATCATTATTTTGTAGAAAAAAAGTTTTTTTTTTTTAATTCTTAAAAAAAAGAGTTTTCGGCATTTTATTTTTTAAATTACTGATTCTTGATGATCAATGAACTTTTTAAAAATCATATTCATTTAAATGCATCGATATTTATTCATTTTAGAAGGAATAATAAAATAGGCAAAGTATTATTTTTTTGAAGGGAAAAAAATTCGAATCGTGACGAAATAAATGATGTTTGGTATTTATAAATTTATTAAATCACTGATATCAAAAGAGAAAAGTATGAACTTTTTTAGTTCAGATGGTTTACTTATCATAATTATAAGAAATCCATACATAACGATTGAAAAATTTCGTTTAATGATTTACAGAAAACAATACTACTTTATTTTTAAAAAAATATTTATTTAAAGCAATACATTTACATGTATTGCAAATAAACTTATTTAAAATGATGACAACGGAGTAAAAACGCGATTAAATTTTTCACAAATATAATTAATGCAAAAAATCTTACCGTCACCTATTGAAACGACTGTTTATTTCTTTATTGCGTTGTTTTTGAGTGTTAGATTAAAAAAAAAGTTACAAAAAAAAGGTAAAAAGCCTTTATTTACACATTTACAGTATAAAATTCAAAAAGAAAATAATACTATATGATAAAAATATATTTCAGAATATTTCCTTATATTTTTTATGATATATTTTTCTTATAATCCATTGTTCTTCAATAAATCAATCTTTAAGAATAAAAAAAACTATCGGTTGTGATGCGTTATATGAATGAGCGTCCCGCCACAAATAGCAATGTTATGAAGGAATTCCCCTTTTTCTGCATCAGTGAAAGACTCAAAGCTATCTCAACCTTTCCCGTCTTCCAAACAGAAAGCTAACGCAAAGTTGACGCAATTGAGAATTTTTTTTTTTTTTTTTTTTTTTAGGGCTTAACTTTCACGTTAAAGTTTTGAAATTTCACACATTAATTGCAAAATAAAGTACTTTTAAATAAAAAGTGTACGAAAAAAATTGTTTAAATTACTTCTCGCAAAAAGGGTATTTTACGAAAATCACAAAAAAAAAAATTTTTAATCCGTAATTTTTATGCAAGTTTTTCAATCTTCACATAGAAGTTGGACAACATAATTCTACAAACGTAAAAAAAAAAATTTGTAAGATGATTTTAAAAAATGACGAAGTTATTTAATGTTGAGTTAAAATTTTGAGTATTTTTTAAAATATCATAGAAAAAAGGTTTTCAGCATTTTATTTTTTAAATGACTGATTCAAAAAGAAAAACGCATGAATTTATTTAACACAAAATATCGTTTTAATAACACGAAAATAAATTCATACGCAATGATTTAGAAAAAGATTTTCATAAAAACGCATCGGTCTTAGCTCGATTTTTAAAAAAATCATAAAAAATAGAAAATATTATTATTTTGCAAAAAAAAATTATACTGTATCGTGGCGAAAGAAAGGATCTTTCCGATTCTGTAATTATTTTTTGTCTGATTTAAAAAACAAAAATCGGATGGCTGTTTAAATAACGTCGAGAATAACGAAAAATTTCACCCTCTGTTCATTCACGACGCTAGGCGGGAAAAATAACGCGCAGGGTTAAGACAATTGAACGTTTTAAGGTTTTTAATTAATATCTTTTAAACTAATTACAATATCGGAATGAAAAACAGTTTACGTCCTATTCTCAAACCTACTGAATATACGCACAAATTTCATAAGAATCGGCCACACCGTTTCGGAGGAGTTTGGTTACAAACACTGTGACACGAGAATTTTATATATTAGATTTATATATATATACCAGCTGTTACCCGCCCGCTTCGCTGGGAATTTCATGATGTTTTATAAATTTTTACTGCTTATATATATGTATAAATTATTGATATCTAAGTCCTGCATTAAGAATTCAATTGTATTGAAAAATATACTTATACCTGTAACTGTCGCCTGTTGATAAAAAAAAGGGGGGCAGAACTCATCTAATTTGTGTTTTCTAAAAATCTCTAAAATTGAAGCATAGAATGATGTTTGCTCTTTCGTAACCCAAAAACCAAGTGGATTCCCGCAAAACCAATTTTCGGTGGATCTCTACTCCGTAAATTGAACATGCAAGCCAAATTTCAAGTCTAAATCTAACAGAAAAAAAACAAAAGTTTTACTATCAATATCCCCGTAATCCCGTTGAGAGCCGTTTTCCAAAATAACCGCTCTTAGCGGATTTCAACTCAACAAAAGAAAAATGCAAACCAAATTTCATTATTATAGTCCTTGTAGCTCGAAAAATGTAATTTTTTTCGTCAATACTTCCCAGTAACCCCCTGCACCCCCCCCCCAGAACTTGATTTGCTTAAAATACATTCTTAGTGGATCCCTATTCAACAAAAGAAACATGCTTAACAAATTTCAAGTATATGGGTCTAACAATTAAAAACAGGAATTTTTTTCTGTAACTCCTCTTGACCCCTCGCAACCCTCCTTGGGTTTCAATTTTCGCTTTACTCTTTGTTAGAGGAACTCTATTCCATGAAAGGAACATGCCTACCAATTTTCAAGCAGGATGATCAAATAGTTTAAAATGGAAATATTTATCAATTACGCCTTTTAATCTCCCGAAATTAAACTTGGTAGTTCATATTCGCGAAACCCATTTTGTAGCGGTTCTCTACTTTACGAAAGGAATCTGCTTATCAAATTTCAAGACTGTACGTCTAATAGTTTAAAAATGGGGATAATTATCTATAACGCCACTTAAGCCCCCGCAACGCCACTTCTGGGTCTGTTTTCACAAAACCAATTTTGTAGGGGAATTGCACACTATGAAAGGAATCTGCTTAGCAAAATTTGAAGACTGTGCGTCCAATAAATTAAAAATGCAAAAAAAAAAAAAAAAATTATCAATAACGCCCCTTGAACCCCCGCAACGCGGCCTAGGGGTCGATTTTCACAAAACACATTTTGTAGTGTATCTCTATCCTATGAGAGGAATCTGCTTACCAAATTTCAAACTGTGCGTCTAATAGTTTAAAAATAGAAATAATTATTTATATCTGCCCTTAACACCCCGCAACACCCCTTGGGGGTCAATTTTTCCCAAACCTGTTTTGTAGCGGATATTTACTCCATGAAAGAAACATTCCTACCAATTTTCAAGCAGGGAGGTGAAGTAGTTTAAAAACGAAGATATTTATCTAGTACGCCACTAAATCCCCCGCAACGCCATTTAGAGGTCTGTTTTCACAAAACCTTCTTATAGCTGATCTCTACTCTATAAAAGAAATCTACTTATCAAATATAAAGACTGTGCGTCTAATAGTTTAAAAATGGAAATAATTATCTATAACGCCCCTTAAGTCCCGCAACGCCACTTGAGGGCAATTTTCACGAAACCCATTTTGTAGCGTATGAGAAGAATCTACTTACTAAGTTTCAAGACTGTACGTCTAATAACTTAAAAATCGGAATTTCTAGCGCCCCTTAAACCCCCGCCCCCGCAAACAATTGCTGCTAATTTGAAATTACAAACAGACACTTCAATTTTATTTATTTGTATAGATATAGATTGGTATTATAATAACTATTGTTTAAATGTGACTAAAAATGTAAATAAAAAAAAAAAAGAAAGGATTAAAACTAACCATAAAACTTATAATTTTTTTTTTTTTGCATTGCTTTTTGCTTATGAAGCCTTGATTTATTATTTTTAAAAGTGCATCCGAAACAGCCGATGCTCTACTTAACTGAACAGTGAGATAACTATTATAAAAAAAATTATGGCACGCGTCAGCGTATTATCATGTGCGCGTAACACTATTATGTCTCATTATGTCTCATGAAGAGCATCGGTCGCCAGTAACCAAAACAACGACTTCATTAGCTCAGCTTGGCGTTCAATTTGGCGTTCATCTTGGCATTCAGTTTCACGTTCACCCGTATAGTTTCCGTTCCCGTAAGAATACGGGAATAAAATATAGCCTATGTTACTCCCCGTTAATGTAGCTTTCCATTAGTGAAAGAATTTTTTAAATCGCACCAGCCGTTTCCGAGATTAGCCGGAACAAACAGACAGACAGACAAAAATTTTAAAAATTGGTTTTTTGTTATGAGTACCGTATATACTTTTAGTGCATTAAGTAAAAAGCTGCTAATTTGAAATTACAAACAGACACTTCAACTTTCATTTTATGTTAATATATATAATATATATATATATATATATATATATAACGTAAAATTTTTAATCAAGCACTTAGCAATCTGATTAACAATTTATTTTATTAATAATGCTTTCAAAATTTATTTTTTACTGATTTTTGTTAAAAAAATCAGAAGAATCAATTGGTGTTGTCTTGAGGTTTGATACGAGTTGGGGGACTTTCAACCATGCCTCCCCCCTTTGAAAAATCTTTGTGTGCGCTACTGATCCTCACCCATAAAAGATGTGTCTATGTACACAACTGATTTAGTTATACATAAGAACCATTGTTTCCTTGAAATTTACCGAATTTATTTTTGTCATTGTTTTACTTACAAGAGAATTTAGACTTACAAGGGGAGAGCACGACTAAGGAAAGTCATTTTGGGACTAGACCTGGTGTAATAGTAGTATTCATTTAGGGTGTTAAAACCTGAATGTATTAGCGCCAAATGGTCAATGAATTCGGAGAAAAAAAAGCCTTCGAAATTCATGTTTAGCTTTTATAGAATTACGTTTTAATTACAACCAGCGACGCAATGTCATAGTTGTTAGTCCATCTTTCTACGCGGGCGGATAGGGTTCGAATCGCACGATCAACTTTTTTTTTTCCAATTCATTTAATTATCTTTTAAAATTAATTTAAGAAAGGTTTATTAAATATTTAATGATATTTTATGTAATTATTTTGTATTTTTTAAAATAAAATAATTACTGTAATTATATAAATATTTATATTACTTTCAATAAATTTATTTTATATAAAAAAATATTTATAATAAATTACAAATAGTTTTATAATCTGAAATACAATATATTATTATTAAAATTCAATTAATTATTTGAGAATTAATATAATAAAAATAATATGCCTTTTTTGTATATTATAATTTAATTGTTTTATTATTATATAAAATATTTAATAAAACCTTTTTAAATAAATATTTCTTTCATTTTAAAAAATAATTAAATGAATTGGGGAAAAAAAGATGATCACGCGACTCGAACCCTCCCCCCCCCCTTGAAAAATTGTGTGCGCTACTGCGTGTAACTATAATTTAGATTAAATTTTGTAAAAGTAATAAAAGAAGAGAGAGGGAATAAAATAGCTCGGAGAAGGATCGATATGACTTTATTTGATTTTAATTGAAGTCGCACTGTAAAGCAACACAATGGCTATTGGTGTCGGACCTCGTTTCGAACCACGATCAAAAGACGAGGACGATTCTGATCTAGTAATCCCTCTCCAAACAATAACACCACACCAACGGGAGGTCTTCGATCCCGACAAATTTAATGTGCATCAACCTTCGACAAGGCGAGTCTTCAGTGGCACCAAGTTTCGAACCCGTGACTCGACAATGCCGGCCATGAGTTTACAAACATGACCATTCGGGTGCCGTGGGCAGAAGATGAGTCGAAAATAGAAAATTATCGCTCGGGCAACCCGATGGAGCGTTACCCTTGCTTATGAAAGACAATAAGGCCCATGAGAGAGGAAAGGTTAATAAAAAAAAAGGAACGAGTCTGAAGTAGTCGCATATGATGTGTAACATCTGACATGTTATCGTGGTAAATACGCAATAGTAACTTAAATCCTGAAAAAAATGAATCGGGTATGATTGGAAATAATTTTCTATCGAATAATTATATCTTTATTAATTAGTTAGTTTTTTTAATCACAATTAAAAATATCATATTCACAGGGACAGGAATTAACCTCAAAGTATGAAAAAGATGTACACTAAAATATTCGAATAATTCCATATTACTTTTTCGTATTTTTTTAAGAATAATGAACTTTGTCAGACGCTTAACAGATTATTTAATTATTAATATAGTTTACACATATTAATATAACCTCAGATTTCATACACAACGAGCCCTGAGACTTTAACAATTGAGCGTAAGAATCGCAAGCTTATCCTGGATGAAGTCTAATAATACTTGCTGGTATGTGCGAAGGGGATTTAGAGTCAAGAAAACGAAACCGAGTTCTTGAATTCGAATCTTTTGAAATGCTAAAATTAACATCATAAAAAAGACTGGCCGCTATATGATTACTAGAGTTGGACGACCCCCCCCCCCCCCGTGGTTATATCTTTACAAATCCAGCTAAAGGACTTAGCTTCTTCTCTGACCCTAAAGTGAGAAAACAAAAAAAAACAAAGATCCCACGCTTTAGACCGCTCGAGGGGGGGGGGGGTCTCTTGAATGAAGGAGAAAAAACAGTACTTCACTGGGAGGGTACGGAAAAGACGCCGCCAACCGCGCTGCTTGGTCAAATCAAACAGCGTTCGCTTCCCCGACTTCTTGTTACGCATTTCCGTCCCTTTTCACGAAATCACTCCAACAAATATCCAGCAATCGAGAGTAAAGATGTTACACACATAAAAAAACCTTCGAGAATTCATTAAAAGTTAAAGTAATGTCAGAAGCATTAAATGAAACTTTGAATAGAAAAAAGATATTTTATTAAAAAATAACAAAATTTATCCTGGAACTACTATACTAAAAAAAATATTTAAGTTGCCGACTCTTTCTGCAGAATTTTTCTGCTGTGCCAGCTGAAACAAAATTTCTGAAACACATTTTGTCAATCAAAGGTATAAACAAAGATAAGTCAAAGGTTTATTCTTTGTTCTCCTATTCAAAAATATCTGCTTGGTAGTACACAACTAATAATCCCGGGCTGAGCAAGGTCAATTCCATCTTTCATCCCTTCAGTGGGTCGATAAATGAGTACCAAGCATGCTTGGGAACTTAACACTGGGAGTTTCGCCTCAGACTGATCACCTGGCCGGAACATCTGCTCATGCACCTCAATGTTCAAGGTAATGAAAACTGAAATGGGAACAGTAAGCCTTGGTCCTCATGGGCTGTTGAGCCACTGAGTTTAGTTTGGTTTTGTTGCAAAAATACCTACAAGGAAATCAAACTGTTTTAATCCCGACATACTAAAGAGGGAACGCAATTTTATTAAACGCGCTACTATTTGGATATGGCATATAAACAATACAGCTAACACTGCGGTAAATGCAAAATTGTATTAATTTTCATTGCATAAAAATTCAAGTTTACAGAATTTACAAAACCACACACAAAGGGAGAAATCAGTGAACAGGAAAACAGTTTATTGAAAATTACATTTAGAATATTAATATAACTGAAATTCTATTATTTAACTTTATAGAGTATAAATATTTTTACTTTTATACAATCTCATTGAAAATTCTAAAAGTACTTCTTTTTGGTTCCTTCAATGAATGAAGTATGAAAACATATTCCTCACAGAAATATATATAATTATTTTTTCATATGAATTGAAGTTTGTTTGTTTTTACATTCAATGTAGAACAAATTCACTAAACATTCTACAATTACAGAAAATAAAGATGAAAAAAAAAATGAAAAATTTAATAAATTATAAAATGTATTTTGAACTAAAAATTCCAGTAGGTTAAAAATGTAATGAATCTGGTAAAAAAAGTCATTTTCTTCTAAAAAATTCCCTAACAATATTGAATGTAGTAGAGAGAAATTTTTCAGCTTGCTCTTTTATATTAAATCAAAAAGGATTGTTATTTCTTCTACTTTTCAGAGAAAAAAATGCTTACATATATTAAGAAAATAATGCTACATGTACATGTATATGAAATTTTATAGTGTAATGCATGGTAAAGTAGAATATGACAGTAAAATGGATTATATATGATGCACTCTCATCTCCATAAATATAAAGAATATTGTTTGCAATTCTAAATTTTATGAGCAGACGATTTTGAAAAAAAGTGTAAATATTTTATAATATACGAAAAAAACGTATAGAAGAAAGTCAAAACACACACACATTGAAGCCCGTATAAATTTAATTAATTATAAGGAAAAGAGTTAGAGTTATTTATTAATTTTATAATTGTATAAGAAAATGAAAAAAAAAAACCGAAATGACTTTTTATAACAAAAATATATAGTTGCTAGTTCCGAATATTATAATAAAAAAAACTACACATTTGGCGAATATGCTGTAATATACACATTTAGTTATTCTTACTATGAATGAGTTCCTTGAAATTTGGAGGAATGAGAAAATGCTGTAATACGGATTTCGAAGACTATCCTGTAGGAAAAGGGGAATTAGATTTACGGGAGAAAAAGTGTCCTCTACGATAATGAGACATAAAAAAAAGAAGAATTTATATCTTTTTGTTTTTTCAATCGTATTAACAGACATTCGATGGATTCTTAGAGAAGAGTAAAAGATATTTTAATAACTTATAATAGCAGACGATACAAGTTACAGAAACTCATTAATACTTACGAAAATTGCTTGTTTGAAAATAAAATAAATATAACTCCTAAGAATATATTATCCATTTTAAAAAAAGTACTTTATTATTGATAGAAATTGGCAGTTTTTTTCTTTACAGAAAAACTGATAAATGATAAACACATGCATCTATGAATATTATACATTTAATCAATAGAAAACAGAATGTTTACACCCATTAAAAAATATCTTTGTAAAAAAATTATTAAATATATATTAATTAGAAAATTATAAAGTATTTTAATTATAAAAAGTAATAGAACATATTACTTAAATTTTTTTCTATGTTATTCTAAAACAAGGGTGTCCACAACCCAAATGACCTGGCGGTTCATTTCGTAAAAACATTACAACCCCGCGGGCTGCATATAAAAATATATATCTTTATATTAAATTTGGACCCATTACAAACATTTATTGGAGTGAAAATTTAAAATGGAATGGAGAGAGATTATTATTGTTTTGCTTATTTTTCAAAGATAGTTTACCGTAGAACGTCGTTTATCCGAACGTTTATTATCCGGAGCGTCAAATATCCGAACCAAAGTCCGGATACGTTTTCGAACAGTACAATGCTCAATAGTTGTTTCGAGTGAGGCCAAAAAGTGACAGGAAAACCCTAAGTGAGGGATATTTGGGGAATTTCAGTTGTGTGATTTGGTAAACATCTGCGCGGAATATTAGGTTAGTTTGTTTCCAAGTGAGAGGGTGTATACGTACTCTCTTGTTGAGTTATGTTGATGTAGAAACTTGGATGCAGAAGACAATGGATTCTAAATGATGACGAGATTGTGACTTCCGTGCAAGAAAATCCAACCCTGTCGACGATGAAACGGATGAAGACGAGGGCAACAACAACGAAAGTAGCAAGGGTGAATCAAATGCTGTCGCGTTTTCTGCATTAGAGACAGCTATGGAGTGGTACGAACAAAAATCAGAGTGCTGTCCTACTCAACTACTGCTGCTCAAGAGAATCAGAGACCTTGCAGCGAAAACACGAAGGTGTACAATGGTACAGCGAAAAATAAGAGATTATTTTTCACAATAAAGGTAAAAATGCGCCATTTTGCACCTATATTACTTTTTCTTCAAGCACGTTATCCACCTGTGATGATTTTCAATATTCGTATAGTGTCCGGTTTCATATACTGCATGGATCACAGTCGGTTTTCGGTTTTCCGAACAATCGCGTATCCGAACGGTGCCCGGTCCCAATTGATTCGGATAAACGACGTTCTACTGTATACAAAAACAGATAATATAATAATGTAATGATCAAATATATAAAGTTTAATTTATTTAATTAGTGAGGTATTGGTTTCTCAATTCTTTCACTTAGTTTTTGCAAGTCGATCTCAATGCATGTATTTGCGCATCGTAACTGGTGTTGCAGGTTTTAGTCCGTTAAGTTTGAAAGCAATTTATGTTTCGTAAATTTAATTTAAAAAAAAAAAATTGCAGAATTAAGAAGCAACGTGATAAAATAAAAACAGTTACGGGTTTTTTTTTTTTTAAACACTAGAAACAAACACATTGCACAAAATAGTCGTATTTTGTTAAGTTGTAATGAATCTCGCTAGCCGCAAATTATTCAAGGAGGGCCACATGTGGCCCTCGAGCAGCGGATTGCCCACACTTGCTCTAAAAATATCAATGATGTACTCTTATTAAAACAAAAGAAAACATACTGACATTTCTGATCGCAGATTTAAAATTACATGATATGCTATAGTTTCCACCCCTTACAAAAGGAAAAATGTAACCGTCCATTCTGGAGACTTGCATCGATGACTTATCCCACTCCGCAGCTTATCTCCAGTATTCAGTCTATCCTAAACATCATTGACTGTCTGCTCGTATTTAGAAAATTTTATCTTTATGCGCTTTCTTTTAACTACCTAAACATCAAAGATATCGGTAATAGCTTCAGGACGAACTCACTACGATGCAAGTACGAAAAGGGAGAAAATTTTATTTGCAGAAAAAAACGGAAGCAGAGCAGCTGCCGCTAAAAATTTGACACGGATGCAACTAATATACGTCGATGGCGTAAGCAAAATGATAGAATTTTCCTTGAAAAAATATTCAAGAGCCTTTCATAATTCTTTTACGTTCTCCAAAAATACATTCTTTCAAAAAAAATGTTGCATAACAAATGCACTGGGTGGCACAGAAGACGACACCGTGTCTGAAAATGGCAACATCGGCACCCATTCCGAAGTCAGCCGTAACAATGGGAGTGACGAATCATTTTCGAAACACAATATTGACGGTTAGAGCAATTATAGGTTCCTATGTGCATTTTAAAGTTCTTAAAAAAGTGGTAAAATAAATTAGTCATTAACTTCTCATTAAAATTTATTTATGAAAATTTCTCAAGTATCGGATATCAATAAACCTTTCATACATTTTTTCTTCTTTTCAAAAACGTGTAGAGAACTGGGAGGGGGGGGGGAGGCCTTAGAATCAATGACAAATTTTTTTCACAAAATCCTGTTCAGAATTTGGGGTGCAGCTTAGATTCGAGAAAATACGGTAATTTTTTTGAACATTAAAAAACATGTGGACCTCAACTTAATATAAAATAGAACTTGCAACCCTTCATATCATATGAGTTTGACATTCCTGTAGTACAATATCATGAAATACCCGACGAAGCGGACGGGTAACGGCCAGCTTTAATATAAATTGCCTTCTCTGATTTTATTTACTAAGTGCTTAATGTTTTCCATTAAAAATTATTATAGACATTTTCAGAATTCCCCGTTTTAAGCAAAACGGTTGATAAAAATTAAATGTGTTTGGGTTTTTATCATTAGATAATAAAGAGGGAAAAAATTAAAAGCAATACACACCAAGAGAAGCAGGTTGAGTCTTCCCAGCTTTAAAAAAAGAATAAAAATATATAGATAAAAGAGAAATCAGCATCAAGCAGAAAATAAAAAACAAAACAAACAAAAATTCTTCTAATTTCAAACATTTTTCGCCTTGAAACCTTTTATAAAAAAAAGTAAGAAAAAGAAAATAAATAATCAGAAATCAGATAATCATTTAGAAACAAAGGCAGAACTGTAGTTGTGTCATTACATATTTTTTCAACATCAACTTTACTCATAGATTTCAACGGCATTTTTGTTATCACTGGATCACTTTAACTTAGTCAAGGAAAAAAAAGACTGAGCCAGACGTTTGAATCTAACACAAGTAAATACATTTTTAATTCCTTGACCCCATAACTTCCACAGAAGGCATTCAGAGAGATAATTTGTTAGATAAGATTCAAATCAAATCTGCAGTACTTTAAAGCTAATTTGAAATTTGTAATGATCAAATTTCAGAAGGGAATAAAAATAACATTCTTTCCTATAACTAGAAATTGGATATTTCAATTATTCTATTCAAAGTTTTTATTCAACAGAACTTTCTTTTGAACACGAAATAGCAGTTTTGTTATTCAGAAAATTAAGATTAAATGATAATTTTTATAAGCTCTTAAAAATATTACAAAAAAAAATGTAAGATATTTCAAGGTTGTTTTGTCTTATAATACAGAAAAAAACACACACAAACACTCACATATATAAGTGTGTAGTAATTTAAAATTGACATAAAGTTCTAATGTTACAAATATTTTCTCCAAATCCTAATTCTGAATACTCTATTTCGAAACACGTCTCATTTCATCTCGCATTAATTGTTTAATCCGTTCAGGACAGGGCACCTGTTAAACCTAATTTAATTTAAAAATGAAATTTAAAATCATTTCTGCAATAAAAATAATGTATAGTTTAAAATCATTCCAAATTCCATAGTTCTAAATTAAGATCACATTGGTGTGATCACGGGCCCTCAGAACGGGCCTCACATACGATACCGTGTTCCCTATCGTAAGTAGTCTTCATAGTCTTGAATGGATTTAAAGCCTATATCCTGACAGAATTATTCGTTAAAAAGATTAGACCTTGAATTTTTGACCGATTTATAAACGGCTCCTAGTAAAAGAATATTATAATAGCTTACACTTGTCTTACTGAGCGCGCGCGCGCGCGATTTTAACTTTTCCCAAAAATTCTAAAGTAATTTCTATAAATAACTTATCTATAAATAACTTACTTATAAATAACTTAACCCTTCACTAGAACATGAAATTACATATTGTCCATTATATTTGCCTCGAGTTTAAATTTATAAAGGTAATATTCCCCCTTGAATATTCCTTAGCACTTGAGAGAAGAATGCAATGACTCATAGTGCAAAGAGCAAGAGTCGCCAGATGTTAAAATTAAATATACAATTATTTGAACTATATCCTGATTATAATTACCCTAGGCCTAGAAATTATAAAATTGAATACATAGTTACACCTACACACATTACCAAAATATTTTTCAACATATATGTATTTTTTATGTATAAAAAAATCTATTTTTATAATAATAAAATATATAATAAAAATCTAACAATCTTTATTATCCCAAACGATTTTTTTTATTTTAAAAATCCTTTAATAAGAATTAAAACAGAATTCTTTTTTTTTAAAAAAAATGTCTAAAATTAAGTATAAAGAAAAATTTATATAACCAACAGATTTCATGGCTTTTATAAACGCTTTAAAAAAAAAATACAACAGAAGTTTCATATATCGCATATAACAGAAAATAAACCTTATGGGTTACGTAGAGTATTTCTTTCCGCGTATTAGATATGTTCCGAAAGAAAATGTTACACAGTTTCGTTGAAAAATTCGATCTCGGCATTCTCTTTTTTTTTTCGTCAAGAAAAAAAAAAAGAGAGAGAGAGAAAGAGAAAACGATTTTCATTCTTTTCTCTAGAACATAGCTTTTTGATATAAAAAAAATACATTCCGATGTAAAACGAAAAAGATTTTTTATAAAAAGGAATTTTTTTATATAGAGAGATAGAAGGTGCTTTCGTGGACCAAAGCACCTACTTTTCAACACTGAAAAGCATTTATTTTTGAAATTGTATTTCGTCTGCCGTTTTGGATGTGTTTGCAGTAGAATAAAAATAAATAAATAAACAATAAAGCAAAATTCTATTTAAAATAGGTCTTTATTTTCGTTTAAAGGATACGAGTGTTAAATGTAAATTAAACATATTTCTCTAGTTGAATAAAAAATTTTAGACAAAAGATAAAAGTAATAAAATTGTGATTTATAAATACCTGAAAACTTGGCCTTCGATAACCCGGCATTTCGAATAACTCGGTCAAACAAGACATTATGTCTGATGCAGAAATTACTGCTGCTGTAACAGTTGATGAGAAAATGCCGGAAAATGATAACGGCGTTAACGCGATGAGGATTCTGTACAAACTGCTAAAATATCACATAGTGAGGAACTAATGGCTGTCGGAACCACCCTTCAGTATTCTAAACAAGGTGCGTCGGTAATGAACTTACTGTTCCTCCGTCGTATCCAAGATAAAGCAACAAAATGTAGATTGAAGTACAAAAGACAAAAGGACATGACGCTTTTCTTTAAAAGTAGTAGTCAGTTTTTGAAAAGTCGGCTATTTAATTTTCCTTACAGACAGATTTATGCCTTCGTAAAGTATCTTTCAGAAGTGTGTCTAAATCACCGTATACTATGTATTAATTAATTTTCCTTTCCATGTAGTAAATGTTCTACGACAGTGGTCTTCAAACTATGTTCCACGAAACCTTGGGGTTCTACAAGCCATACCCAGGGGTTCCACATATCAAAATAAAAATCTAAAAGAAATTATAAATGTATATATGCAAAAGGAAGTAAAGTTCTCAGTGGAGTTTATATGAATCCGAGAGTATCTAAAGAATATTAAATATATTCTACTGTTTATGATTCTAGGTTCCACGAAATGGTATTACACTTGTTAGTGCAATGCTTTGCAATTACATATAAATTTCTAATGGAAAATGCGATTGTTTTCATTTGCGGAGAGGGGGGGGACTCACAGAAGAAGATTTTCAAAAAGAAAAAAACCTTACACCTGTGAGAGAATATTTCCGAGAAAAGAAAACTAAGCATGAACGGATGTAAGTCCATTCGAGTATTGCAATAAATCAGAAGGTTTGCAAATGAAAGAGAGGAAACAACTTACTGACATATCAACAGGTTTGACATTACAATATAAATTTAAGAAAAGCCGGCTTGTTTTTAATAACAAACACAACGTTTTTCCTCTATTGTCTTTACATAAAATACCTATAAAATTTTGATTTACTTTAAATATTATTTTAAGATATATTTTTCTAACAGTGTGTGTGAAATAGGGTTTCCCGAAAATATCTTAAGGCAGGGTTGAGCGAACTTTTACAGGGTACGGTCTACTTCTAATGTTTTTAAGCAGTTGTGGTCCCCCCAGTGGCGTAGGTGTGACCATTATTTATTAAAATTGTATGTTTTCTCCTTTCTTAGCACTTGTTTTCGACATTGTGCCCCTCTCTTAAAATATGACAGATTACAATTTTTATTACAAAAATACAACAAAAATTGTCAAGTTAAATGCTTGAAAAACAATGAATGATTGCTGGAACGTGGTGCCCGTGAATGTATTTAATACAGCAAGCAGAGAACATACGTGAACTGATGAATCTAAAACCGACGTATGTTCTTATTTTCTTCGCTGCTGATTCCCGCGCCATAACATCAACTCGAGAACCCAATCTCGTGAAAGTGCGGAGTATGAGATCTCTCAATAGCCAATCCCGTGCTATCATGGAAAAGAGCTAATCATCAGTATTAAATCTCCGCTTCAGTCGGCGAGTGGGGAAAAGTTGATTTTTAAAGCTGGCATCACAGTGATCACTCCCCCCCCCCCCCTATAAGCGGCAGTGAACGTATTAAAGGACATCGTCGGCTTCCAATAAAGATCATGTGTTTTCTGAAGTTTTCATTTAATGAAGTAAACACAGTCGCATTGGTTGTGAAAAGCTAAATAACTCTTCAGTCTAACTGGCGCTGGAGTTCCATAAATATATTTCTTTTAGCAAACCCGTGTAGGATCTTAGCAAAAGTGGTCACCTTGGAGTTACACCGGTCGATCGCGATCGACTTAATGCTTATCCTTGTTCTAGGGCAGTGATTCCCAAAGTGGTCTATATAGACCACTTTGGGAATCAGGGGTCTAAGACAACAGGCAGGGGGTCCACGTCAGCGAAAAAATAATTTGGGGGTCTATGAGGTGTAAATGGGGGTCTACGATAGTGATTCTCACTAAACCAGATCATGACTAATTTTAAAAGAAAATTTAATCAAGTGGAAACCAGACTTACATATTTTTAACAGATTTATTTACTAAATTTAATGAAGTTAATTTGCAGTTACAATGACCATCATTTCGGTGTTTCTTGCCATAATTAAGCTAAGGAGAGTATAATGTTGGACGTCCTAAGTTTTTCTAGTTTCTTAATTTGTTCACAAACAATTTGCCAGGAAAAGGACGTTTTAACCTACGTTCAACATTTAAATGTCCTTTATTCAGACTTTGAAACTAGGTTTGAGAATATTTTGACGATATATATGGTAAAACCACAGTAAGCAATTAATATAGTCACATTGACAGAAAAAACAAATGTCACATTACAAGAGGATTTGATCAGAATAGACACTAAGAAGATCTAAAAAGTAAAATTTAGAAACGGATATCAGCATTTTTAGAAACACTATAATGGATGAAGCACCAGATTCATCTCTCCCATTAAAATCATTTGTTTTTGTTGCTCAATCACTTTATATAAGTTATTTTAAGTATTAATTAAATTTTTATTTAATTAATTAACATGTGTCTTAGGTTTTAAACACTATACTTCACTACAGTTAGAATTTTAAATATTTTAAAGTAAGTACAGCTCTACACCAGCTGTCAAAAAGATATTTAAGTTGGTAAATTTTCAAAAATTCATTATTAGGTAAATAGAGGGTCTACATAAAGTCGAAAAACATGGCAAGGGGTCTATGAGACAAAAAAGTTTGGGAACCTCTGTTCTAAGGGCTCCATGAGTCAAAAAAGTTTGAAGACCACTGCTCTATACGCCTTCATAAA
>BMAO01034871.1:0-25859 GCA_019973975.1 Trichonephila clavata
TTACCCGAATGTTCATTATCCGGAGCGTCAAATATCCGAATCAAAGTCCGGATACGTTTTCGAACAGTGTAATGCTCGACAAGTGTTTCGCGTGAGGCTAAAAACTGTGGGAAAACCCAAAGTGAGTGATATTTGGAAAACTTCAGTTGTGTAATTTGGTAAACATCTTAGCGGAATGTTAGGTCAGTTTGTTTCCAAGTGAGAGGGTGTATACGTGCTATTTTGTTGAGTTTTGTTGATGTAGAAACCTGGATGGCATTCGATGCAAAAGACTGTGGATTTCAAATGCCAAATGATGACGAGATTGTGACTTCCGTGTAAGAAGAATCCGACCATTTCGACGACGAAACGGATGAAGACAAAGACAACAACAACGACGAAAGTAGCAAGGGTCCATCAAATCCTGATGCGTTTCTGCGTTAGAGACAGCTATGGAGTGGTACGTACAACTATCAGAGAGTGCTGTACTACTCAACTACTACTGCTCAAGAGAATCAGAGACCTTTCAGTGAAAAAACGAAGGTATACAATGGTACAGCGAAAAGTAAGTGATTATTTTGCACAATACAGGTAAAACTGCGACATTTTGTACCTATTTTGCTTTTTCTTCAAGCACGTTTCCTGTATGTGATGATTTTCAATATTCGTACAGTGTCCGGTTTCATATACTGCGTGGATCGCAATTGGTTTTCGGTTATCCGAACAATCGCGTATCCGAACGGTGTCCGGTCCCAATTGATTCGGATACACGACGTTCTACTGTATTTGGAGTACTGGGATGACGATATGGCTCTCGGAAAATCACAAAATCTCAGTGTAATTCATGACAAGTCGCTTTCCTGCATAAAAACCCACCTTTTTCAATATTTTGCTGAAAATAAAAGAACCAATATACTGTTCACAAAACTGTTTGTATCCCTTAATTTCACAGTTTGAAAATTGAAAATGTATTTAATTTTCACTACTTCACGATGAAGAGCACAATGAATACACCCCAAAAGTGATATTGTATCACCATAAGAGAGTGAGTGTACTAATATGAAAATAACAGAAACAATAGAAATAATAGTATGCAAATTATAGAGGACAGTATGAAAGAGAATCAACAAATGAATAAAAATATCCACAATAGAACTCCTTAATCAATATGTAATGTGGTCCCCACGGGCAGTCGTACAGGTTTAAAAGTGACGAGGTATACTGCCAGAGAGAACCAACTTTAACAGGTATCCTAATCCAGCCGAGTTCACTGCAAATCTCATTTCCTCTACAGCAGTGGTCTTCAAACTGTGTTCAATGGAACCCTGGGGTTCCACAAAGCATACCGAGAGGTCCCATTTTAAGTCACAATAAAAAAAATCGAAAATAAACTTATAAATATGGATTCACGTTTTCTGAATCTAGTATAATTGTAACATCTAAATCTCATTGAAACAGAAAATTTTAGTTATATATAACATATTTACTTTGCAATATTTTTTAAACTTTTATTATAATACAATCGTTTATTATAATTTTATCTTAATATATATATACTTCCTACTAGATTGTGAGTATTCTATTGTTTACTATCTTGGGCTCCAGGGGATAATTTTATACTCGTTAGTTAGCTCAATGTCTTGCAAAACTAAATATTTCTCTAATGGAAAATGCATCTTTTTGCATTTATGGGGAGGTATAATGAAGAAGAAGAAGCAACATTTCAACATATTCTGTGTTAAAATCTAAGCAAGAAAATCTCCTGAATGTTCTGTTGCGAATTCTCATGCAAATACACAGTTTTTCTCACACAGCTATAAACATTTTAATGTCATTCAGATTCCAGTTACTAACAGGGGTGTAGCTATACCCCCGTATCAATGACACGGGATTACAAAATGAGCAAGTGAAAAATCGTAAAAAATTAAGCGATCCTGGAAAGAGCCTCTAAGGAATATTGATACAAGGCTCACTCATGACTAGCTCGCCAGTGGTTACTAAAAATGATGCAGGAGTAGGTGACACTTGGATCACAAATTAATATTACTAATAATTTTTCATTGAAATTCTTTCTTGTAAGATATTCATTATCCTTTGTGTAAAAATTTACTTTTTACAAAGTTATAGATTTTGAAAAAAGAATTCTCATGAGTTCAGTAGTTATTGTGGATTAATTTTTCCATCTGTGTTAAAAAAAATGTTTAAATAAGTTCATATTTTACATCATGGCATATATTAAAAACCTATTTTCAAAGGCTTTGTCTAATATTGCTTTTACAAGAGAGAGTTGATAAATATATATACTCTTTAACAGAGAAATCACAACTCTGTTAAAAAATGCGCTAGCTAAATCAAAATTATGAGTTGGATAAAAATGAAAAACATTTGCCAATATTTGAATTTGCTTACTCAATTATATTAAAAATTAGATTAGAATTTTTTAATTACAAATACAATACTTTTTTTATTGCTTTTACATAAAGCACCTTTTTCATGTTGATATACTTGAAATATTCAAAGTATGTGTATGGAGTTCCACGAAAACACTTTCTCGTTCCAGAAATTCTATGAAAACACCTTCAAGTTCAAGGGGTTCTATAAGAAGAAAAAGTTTGAAGATCACAACTTTACAGCATGCGAAATGTTGTGCATAGTGTAAACCACATTTGAGCCCACACGTGCTCAATGAGAGAGATATCGAATGATGCTGCTGACCAAATAACAGCTTCAGTTCTATTCAAGTTGCAAAAAATTCCACTTGCGACCTAGGCTAGGGATTGTGCGTATACAATACCGTGCAAGGATGGCTAGCACAAATTGCCGAGCTGCAAGGAAGATAAATTGAGCAATGTACTGATCTGATGTTGAAATGCTAGTAAGGTTCTCATAGGATGGCTGCTGTCGAAATATGATGTCCAATCGTAAAACGCGGTGTAGGACTACTGTGAGACTCAATTACATGAACTGACGGGTGACTTTGCCCGAAAGGCTGTCACACCCATACACACTCGGTATTCCTCCATAAGAAAATTATCCGATTAATCTGTAAACAGCACCCGATATCATTCGTGGGTTAAGTGACGATAACTTTCACACCAAGTCAAGTGTTTGGCCTTGAGAGCTTGAAGAAATTGTAGTGGTTGACTGCCATGCTCTTGATCGTCTTTCATGCAATATGTTGCGGATGGTATGGCTGCTGACAGATTCACCCTCTAACGATTATGCATGGGAAATGAACAACTGTGCAATGCATCTGTACAATCCACGTGTTTTTAGTTGATCCCGGGACCATATTATCACATATAGATAAAATCTCACATTCCGTCCAACACGAATTGAAATAGATCGATACATCGAGATCATCCAGCTCCAAAATGTGGTTTGTTCCACAAGTGGTTGCTACAGGTACTGTGCTCACTTAGAGGTATATTCTACGCTCTTCCTGTAGTTCCTATCCGCCGTTAATAGCTTATATAGAGAGAGCTATCTGCTGGCTTTTACTGCTAGAACCTGGGTATCTAGTGTCTGAATGAGTAAGCAAATTCAAATATTGGCAAATGTTTTTCATTTTTATCCAATTCATAATTTTGATTTAGCTATGCGTATTTCTTAACAGAGTTGTGATTTCTCTGTTAAAGAGAGTATATATATTTATCAACTCTCTCTTGTAAAGGCAATATTAGACAAAGCCTTTGAAGATAGGTTTTTAATATATGCCATGATGTAAAATATGAACTTATTTAAACATTTCTTTAACACAGATGGAAAAATTAATCCACAATAACTACTGAACTCATGAGAATTCTTCTTTCAAAATCTATAACTTCGTAAAAAGTAAATTTTTACACAAAGGATATTGAATATCTCACAAGAAAGAATTTCAATGAAAAACTTCAATGCTATTAAAATGTCTTCCGGAAGAATTTTTCTTTAAAATCAAAAACATGTGTTCAGAAACAAAATCTCAAAAAATAATTCTTTCAAGTATCTATTTAAGTTTTTACACATTAGTATTTCCGGTTAATTTTCAATAAGAAAAGAATTAATAAATAATTCTCTAAAAACTGTTTGCCTCGTAGCGATAATCAAAATAATTAAATAAACAGAAAAAAAAGTAATAAAATGATGAATAATCCTTTCAGAATTTTAATAAGCCTTTTAAAAACATTCCATTTGCCGCAGAGCTTAGAAAGCTGAATCGAATGTTAAGATTTAAAATACCATTTTTCAAAATTTTTTTGTTTTCTTACGAATAAATTGGCAACATTTATTGTGAATAGGTCTTTGAAAGACAATTCTATAAGACTTAAAGATAAGAGTCTATTCAGTATGAAAATATTAAATAAGAATGAATAGGGATGATAAGGATTCGATTTATATATAAAAATATTTAAAAAGTAATGAGTAAAAGTATAATAAAGTGAAAATAAAGGCATGTACAAATAATTTTGAAAAAGAATGCTTCCAAAAAAGTAAAGCAAGATTAAACTTTCTTAAATTAATAGGACAAAATTAAAGAATAAAAGGCGGAAAACGAATTTTTTTTTTGTAAAATCCTTTTCAATTTTAATGTAATGTATAAATCTTCAAATATAATATAAATGCACCACTTTTCAAGTTAATAACGTTGAATTATTTTCTTCCGTGAAGTAAAGGAATAAATATTAATATTAAAGTCAGGAAAATCAACTTAAACATTACTTTTTGTGACACATACTTACATATATATAACACGAAACGAATTATATAACAGAAAATGAAAGTTCCAATTTAAAAAAAACTTTATGACTTTTACACAACTTTCTACCTTAAAAAGTTGTTCTTAAATTTAAACTACTTCAGCTTTTCTAACTACGAAAGTTATATCCCTTGAAAAAATACAAAAGGTTTATTCAAACATTTAAAAAAAAGTTTCTTGACTTTGAGAAAGAGAGAAACTTAAATTTTGGACTAACTATTACGAATTAGTTTCAGCATGAGTGATTCAGTATTTTTGTGTACTTTAATGAAGAAACAGTTAGATGAAATTCACACGCTTGCAAAAACCCCTTTAATTATTTCGTTTGAGCAACGCGAACATAAATGTTTTAAATTTTGGTTGCAAGGAAAATTTAACGAAAAATAACAAAAGCTCTGGAGCTTACATAACTCCGCTATGATTTCTTTTGTCACGCGATTTGTTTTAATTTTATGGAAAACTTCCGAGGCTTAGCTTATAGGAAGACAGAAATTTTTTGGGGATTATATTATACACCTTTCTGTCTTGGTAAAAAACGCAGCAAAATACTGTTATGGTTCTTATTTAAATAAGACAAACTTGTTTAAGACGACAATTAACTTTAATTACCAGATTATTGACTTCATTAAAATTTAAGCACACTCCCCTATCGCAAAAAGTATTACTAATATTTTATCTTCTCAATAAATTGTAGTTAAAAAAACTGAAAAAAAGGCTTTTATAGTTTATCGAATTAAAAATTAAAACTTTATATCAGGGTTCAAGCAATTAGAACATAAACTATCTTTTCCACATGCTTAAGTCTTTTTTTTTTGCTTCCATTTTCAGAAAAACTGGACAATGGTAGGAATTTGCTGTGACACACATCTCTTCTTTTTTACATAAAGAACACTTTTTTTTCGTTGTATTTCTATTAACCATGAGCGTTTTCGATTAAGGGTTGAGACTTAATCTTTTAGTTACGAAGTTTGAAAATGGGATCTGGAATTTGTCGCCAAATCTGGAAAGAGGATCTGAAATTAGTCACCAAATCTATAAATGGGAAATCATTAATACTGATGTTCCTGATAAGGACAATGGAACTAAATTATTAAATTATTGTATTATCATCGGTCCTTGACAAGTGTTCAAAATTTCGAATTAATCTGAACTTTTAAAGATGGCAAAAATCGAGTGCAAAGATTCCGTTACATACAGGTGAAGCTAACAAAAGCGCGTTAAAAAGCTAAAACTACTATATAATAATGCAATGCTTGGGAGAAAAGAGGAGGGTAAACTCGCACTTTATAGCTACACAAAGGTAATTGGCAACGTGCCGAGTGACTCTGAACCACGGTGCAATGACGATTACGACACCCTTGGGCTGACACCCCATTCTCCAAATTTCAACACAACGCCAATGTAAGGTTGTGTTAAGCCCCGACAGATTTAACATGCATCAGTCCTTCAACATGACAAGTTTTCAGAAAACGATTACTTATTTCAAAATCAGCAGAAAAATACCAGAATAAGCATTGATAAGGTCACACAGTGAACCTAACCTATCAAGTTGCTGTTGTTGTTACTAATGTCACCTGATAAGCAAATGCCAGACAAGGTCCACGAAATTCATCATGACAAAGGGCTAGGTTGTAAGCCTGTCGTTATGCGTAGCTTTGAGCACCATTCAGGGGACAGAACGATTTGGCTCATTTCCACCCCAATTTTGAGGGGGGAAATCCTGAGCGGGCCAGAGACCTCCTACCTCTCTTTTCTTTCCATCAACCTCACCAAAGGACTTGTTACTCGACGAATATTTAGAGTGTGGCGGTGGTATTTATATAAGCCAGTAACAGCCTCCAGGCTGAAGTGACCATTTTGGTCCAGTGGTATGTTACGCGCTTACAGAACTAAAGGTACCGAGTTCTATCTCTCATTGGTGACCTTGACACTGAACAAAGAAATACACAAACTTTGCTCAGCTGTCGTGGCGCCATCTATCCGCCGCAAGAGCAACCAAAGCCGTCAGACACACATGTTGCAGCAAACAAGCCGTCAGACACACAAGGCGTAGCAAACAAGCCGTCAGACACACATAACGTAGCAAACAAGCCGACAGCAGAAATGATGCAACAGAAACAACTCACAAGCTCACCATAACAATTATATAGTTTGTTCGCCTACCGACTCACTGGTAGATGAGTGTTTAGCGGCGGTATCTATATAAGCCAGTAACAGTCTTTGGACTGAAGTGATCATTTTTGTCTAGTGGTAAGTTACGTGCTTACGGATAAGAAGGTCGCGAATTCTACCCCTCAAAATGACTCCATGCCGCGAAGAGAGACTATTCCTTTACAAACATACATGCCTTCTATGGGATTCGAACCCAGGCTCTACGGCCCAGTAGTCAGCGTCGCTAACCACTATACCGGATGGGCGACACCAATCAAGTTACTTTCTGTTAACCACTAATCAATCACAGCACCACGCAAAAGAGAGGGTAATCCCGGGATAGTTAGCAAAGACAGCATCTGAATGCGTGCACTAGTTGCTAGATTTGCACACAACGCCAAGTGGAGACAATTAAATAAAATTTATCATGCAGCAGGTCCTTGTATTTCATATAATGATCTTCTCAAATTTTGGACCAGAGCTTTGACTTGATTCAGATATTTTATAACAGCAACCTTTTAAATGGCGTACCATGGTTCTAGCAAACTTACGACAGCGTTTCTCAAACTGTGAGACTGTCCCGCCGAGGGGGCGGGATAATCCTACCAGGGTGCCGCGAGCAAATCAAAAGAACGAAAATAAAAGATTATTTAAAAAAAATATTATTAGTTTACTGAAATGAAGCAAAACAAAATATACATTTGTATATAATAGAATAAATACACATTTACACTGATATAATATACTTAGGAATATATCAGTACTGCACAATGTATTTGATTATTAATTCATCAATACCAAGTTAAGAACAAGCTTAATAATTACTATTGCACCCATGGGCTTGTCATATTTAAAATTATGTACAAAATTCAATATCTTGATATAATCTGTATGGTTTATAAATAAAATCGTATTGAAGCTTTGCGTTAAAGTACATTATTACTGAATTCATTAAATTTTTATTGTATGGAGGGGGTAGGAGTTGAAATTATGATTGAAAACTGGATCGCAAATTTTGAAAATTTGAGAAACATTGCCATACGAGATATGGCAGTAGAGAGTATGGTTGACGTGTTGTGGTATTTTGATGAGTAGAATGCTAGCTCAGGTGTCAACCTCATCACTTGACTGTTGTTTAAAATTACTAGATCCGTCTCCAGTATCTCTTGCATTGTTTTATAGTGAGACATTAATAAGCATGAAAAGTATACAACAGTTTCAGTGGTTAACTTATCACTGAGGTTATAGTGAGACTTAATGAAGTTCAGTTAAACTGATTAAGGATTGTAAGAAATTAAGCGAAAAAATTATATTCAATATACATTACATCCATGGCAAAAATATGCGCAAACACACAAAGGTAATAGTAACTTTAAAAAATATTGCAACTTTCATTTAAGGTATTCAAGGACTTTCAAATGCAAAACATGCCGAGAAGCACAATTTTAAGCGCAAGACACTATTTTTTATTCAGGACCCTGAAAGCACTCTTCTTAGTATCTGATATAAATTTTAAATGTCAAATGCATCTAAAAAATAAAAAAATAAAAGAACGGAATTTAAATTCCTAACAGTTTTTTGACAGGTTTTCTCCCCTGGCCGATATTCACAAGGATAGGATTATCTTCCTCCGATATCACAAGTGCTTTCATTGAAAGATGCTGAGGGGAGTAAAAATAACTCCCCTTTCACTTTCAAAACTGCCCTTTTTTTATTGCGAAAAGTAGAAACCAGGGAGCTATTGCTTTTGTTTTACAAGAAGTCTTAATTATTTTTAGTATAAATCAAAATATGTTGAAAATTTTAAATCGTAAAAGAGAGAGAGAGAGAGATTTGAAAGTGTATTTTATAAGTATGTGTGTTTGTACCAATGGTTTTTTTTTCATCGCTATTATACAGAATAACTTTTTAATTTTATATATTAAGACGGATCGCGGCTATATGGAGAAAAACACAAATTACACTGGGCAACAAAAAAGAAACACCTTTTGGTCTGCTTCCTAGTTTTAACTAGCCCATTCTTACTAATTTTGGGTTGAAAAAAAAAGAATATGTAAATGAAATTTATTTATTAGCTCTTGTTTTTAAGATATACAACAGCCCATCTATGAATTTATGGGTAAATTTGAAGAACAAAACATTATACTAACTAATAAATACAATACAATAAGTCATATTTCAAAAAACAGTCTTCATATCAGAAATCAGCAGTATTTTTAAGGTTATTTCCTGTGAACATTTCCTTTTGGACTGCCTCTTGTATGTCGAAGCCCGAGTATCCCTTACAACTGTCCAGTAGTTGTTTGCTAGCATTTACTCATCCCAACGACCCCTGATATCTATGTCCCATTGCTGCGATATCTTGATGAAACCTTTCACCTTGTTCATTGCTTACAGCTCCACAGTTCTTAGGGGGGGGATCAAAATGAGAATATAAAAAATGAATCGTTAGACATATTGCATTTTAAGTCATGGAACTTTTATATGAGTTCTTTCATCCACTGTTGATGGTTCTCATCTCGTTTGCTGCCTAGAAATCCCCATACCACGCTTAGGCTTCACAGGCTTCTTTCTCTTTCCCTTCCGTAATTTGATCAATAGCGTGGTCCTTCATGATTTTGCGTATTTCATGGCCCACGACGATCCCTCCTTAATCACTTTGCATCACTCAATCGTGGAAATTTCGATCTAAGGTACTGGAAAGCTTCTCCATCCTTGTTCATGGATTTCACAAAGTTCATCATTCATTCCAGCTTAATGTGCAGGGATGGAAGCAGTATGTCATTTAGGTTTACCAGGAGATCATTTGGACATTTCTCTCACCGGATTTTAGAATTTTGGACGGTAATTTGTCTTGCAGTAGTGCAATTTTTCGATCTTTTAAAGTTTAAAAAAACGTATTTAAACTTAAGGTATCCGAACACGTTGAAAATGACCCAATTCAGTCAAGACAGATATTTTTGTTTTTTATTTTATTGAATAGAGCTATCTTTTGACTTTACGAAACATACTTTGTTTTGTTTCTGCACTACCTAGAGGCCAAGTTACAATCCATTTTATAAATTTAGAAAAACCGGAAGTGGGTTTTTGATTTACCAGAAGTGGGCATTTAAATTGCTCGAAATCTATCATGGCGAGTCTGATAACTCAAAATATTACGAATGTATTTCTATAAAACTTTTTGAACCTGATATTTATGTTATTTCTAGAGAATGTACTAAAATATTTCTTATTGTATGAATGCTTTTTGAGTTATGGCTTGTTATTTAAATAATGGTCTCATAAAAAATGTAACATTTCTTATAATGTTTACTCAATCAGCTCTAAAATTTTCAAATTTTAATAAAAAATTAAAATTTTAGTACATTTTCTAGATAAATGCATCTAATTTGTTTTAGTAATACTTTTACTAATATATGTTTATTACTTTTTTCTCTAACTGCTTTGAAGTTTTTCAAAAATATTGCTAAAATTTCACTTATAATTGTGATTTTTGAAAAATTGAGGTAATTTATTTTAAATTTTGATAGTTAAATAGTAATATTGATTGGTATTGAGTCCTAAAAGAGCATTTATAATGTTTTAGTATGCTATTTTGTAAAATGTACTCCGAACGTGTTCGGATACCTTAAGTGGAGGAATAAAAAGTATTTTATTAACGATTGAAAATTTGAACAAAATTTTATACATATATAGTGTGATATAACAGTAGGAATTGAATAATTTCAAAATTTAATATTCCACAAAGGGGCTGAATTTTCGAAAAAATGGAACAAGACTTAATTTGGGTTTGGTGATATTAGGCTCAAAACAATTTTTTTTTCACGATATAAATGACCCCAACGAATATATTATCAATAATCAATACCAATATAAAACAGTACTAATATATTATCACAATATAATAACTATTTATCAACAGTTATTGATATATAGTTATTATATTGTGATAATGTATTGGTATTGAGTATTACAAATCATTTTGCAAATCAAAGGAGTACTGAGTATTACAAAGCATATTGCAACATTTCATAATCCCAGCTCTCTCCACGCACCGTCGAATCAATCAGGACATAGTTTTCTTTCTTTTTTATACGTCTTCCGTTTTATCATGCTCTGTTATTTCGACAGTAGCTTTTTTTAAAAAAAATAATACTAAAAAGACCATTAAATGTATATACCTGATGTTTTTTTTCTTATAATATTTAGTAGGTGTCCTCGCATCGCAATACATGTTAAAAAGTTCTAAAATACACACAGGGTGGCCATAATTAAACTGCAAGTGTTCAAGGGGTGCCGGAGAGAAAACCACTGGGAATATTCTAATGATATTTGGTATCTACACGTTTCGGAACATGCGCAAATCAAACATGCAAAGAAAAAAAATCGCCTTTTTTCACCCGGTAGATGGCGCTGTAATATATTTCAACGCTCACTGGTGGCATATACAATTGCCAAAACCGATAGACAGAGCATAAAGACATTATAAGAGGCATATAAACAATATAAAACATCAATAACATTTTAACAAATTCCATAAGTAATTTAAGTCCGTTTCAGGAATTTAAAATTTTACAGTATCATCTAATTAAAAAATTAACGTAAATTAATACCACAAATTAAACTATTCATAAAGACGCTTTAGAAAACAATTTTCAACCTTTATTGATTCAATGAAATTATCACATGATGTGCTTGCTCAATATGTGAACCACCAGATGCATTCATATGCTTGAAGCATTGTAATTTTATACGGATAACGCCGAAGAATGTGCCGCAAAACTCAGTTGACCAGGGAACACATTATGTCCAAGCCACACTTCCAGTGCTCACTTATTGCAGCATACTGTCTCCACAACTTCTATTCGTAGTAGCAATAGCGCCATCAATTTGTTGCACTCTTTCCGGGCTTAAAGGACGCACCGCCATCCTCTTGTGCCTGGAATGACGACCAATTCTCCTGTTTCTTCAAATTTAGAAATCATATTTTTCAATCCAATAACACACTCATTTTAACTCTTCTTTATTGTTACATACGCCAATATTCTTTCAAAGTAGCTGAATAATTGCTACGATTCTAATAGAATAACTTCACTAACAATGCACGTTCCTTCATATTCAGAGTCATGATTGACCATTATTCAATGTGATCTTATTTTTATACTGTTCGATGGGCTTAAAATTTGCATATATGCTGTCGATAAGCATTGAAACATGGAAAAAAACACACACTTTTTTTCTTGTATATTTTTTCTAGTATATTATCCTGAAGAGGTCATTTCGACAATGAATAACATAGCTACACATTAGATTGAAAAAAATTCAAAATTTGTTCATAAAACTTTGGTACAGAATGGGCCACGTTTAGGTTATTTTTTGTCGAATTTTACCCATTTTTTCTTATTTTAGTTATAATAATTTATTTCCCTTAATTTTAGTATATTTTTCTTAAAATGTATTAAAAAATCTAAAAACAACAACAACAACAACAAAACTACATTTTTTTAAAAAAGCAGGTGTCGTAACTAATCAGACACCTTAAATTTTTGGAGACCAATTTCAAAATTATAAGATAGTGAATGACATATATTTCACGATATCTCATTGAGTCGCGAGTTAGACTGTTAATTCTACTCAAGATCCTTTTTGCCGAGTTATAGGCAGTTCTAGGTGAAACAGAACTGAGCTTAAAAGATCTTTAATAATGCTCCTTGTACGTATATGATCTACGACTCCAAAGTACCCAGATAATACTTCCTTTCACTTATGAGGTATAACAAATAAGGGTGACACTTCCGGCCACCCTAGATGTTTCCCATCGATCATTCGAACGTCCATCCATCCATCTTTCTCCAATTTCGACCCCCTTCTTCTTATCACATTCCACCCAACTTTTCTTCTCTTTTTGCATTTGCATTGAAGAATTGAGTTTAGATAAGACACACACCTTTTTCTTCGTAAAATAAAGAATATTTCAAGTAGCTTGGACAAATATAGCTCTTGAACCAATAAAACTAATTAACCACCAGTTTTTCGTAGTAATGTACGGAAATTTGAAATAAGAATAATCGGCTCGCTTATATATTCATCTTCATCGCTCGATTGTGGTTCAAAACAAGGAGTTTCGCTGCCAGTAGCAATTTGTAAAGTTGAATTTAATAACAGAGAAATTTAGGTATTTTGCTCAATATTCTCTTCGATAGATTCTAAGTAGCCTAGTGGTCACGTGTGGTCAACCAATCATTTCAGAAGTTTATGTAGCGTCATAGTCAAATAATAAACTCAGTCACGTGCGCAGTCAACTCTTGCATTTAGCTGTTGCCAACTTTTGTTATTAGTAAAAACTTTCTTTTAAAAAGTTTATATATATGTTTTTTAACATTTATAAATCCCGCGCACCACGCACAATGTTTTTCACGGGGACATACAACTCAGACAGAAGAAAGGATTACAACACAAAGATCCATGCCTTCTCCGGGATTCGAATCCAGCCCCTACAACACCACAGTCAGCTTCACTAACCTTTGTACCGGATGAAAGGCAAAGTTTATATTTGTAAGAAGTAATAATATACATATGTAAACAAAATGCACTTGATTTAAAAGTACATCTATAATATATATATATATATATATATATATATATATATATATATATATATATATATATATATATATATTATTTATTTATATTGAAAACCTTTTTGAAAAGTCTAAGCACTTGGACATCTTCACCCATATATGAAATTCAAAATTTTACCTAAATGTTGCAAGTAGAAGAACATATTTAGTTCATTTCCTTTACACAGAAGGCATAGATCAAATTAAATGAACAAATGAAATGAAATACATTTTTGTAAATTCATCAGTACTTATTAAAAAATAATTGAAAATCGATCGGTGATAATCGGTGATCACACACAAGCTTTATATTTACCGACTCGACTTAGTTGACTGGGTTATCAAGAATACTGAACAACACATAAAAGCAATTTGATTTGATGTGTTTATCATACAGTTCTGTGTCTTCCTGCTTCTATCCACTTTAAAGCAGACACACAAATCGCAGCAAAAACACCCCATAATTTCGAACCAGAATCAGGTGACGAAGACGACCATTCGAACGTCCATTCTCTAAATTGTACGCAAAGTCAATATAACTATGAACCCTGACATATTTCATTTGCATCTGCCTCTTTACACAGGAGATGCTTATCCCAATCAAAACGCAAAAATACATGGCTCACGCTGATGCGATTTATACTCTATATCATCCAAGTATTTAAATATAGGTGTGATTTATAAATGGATTCTTTAAATATGTAAACATTCAAGTCAGCATTCATTTTAGTTATGAATGTATTATATATGTCTCTATATTTATTTATGAATATATCCTTACTAATATTATAAACGCGAAAGTTTGGATGTTTATTACTCTTTCACGCAAAAGCAACTGAATGGATTTTGAAACTTTACAATAATATAGCTTATACATCAGAATAACACATAGGCTATAATTTATAAAGATATTGTGGGAAGTGTCCAAAATATAACGATAAATGTCAAATAAGAGTAGGGAAAAATTCTGCTATATGCAAGCCATTCTTGCGTGCGCTGTAAAAACCGTTAGAGTTATACGTATACAATCACGTATACAAAAAAAAACTCGCGACAGCATATATCTATCTTTTATGTTTAAGCCATTATCGCCAAAATAGTGAACCATAAATACAATAAAAATTTATAATATATTTCGATACACGTTTTTTTATGATTATAAGTAGATAAGAAATGCCGATTCTGTGATAAACAGGTGGTGCAGGCGGTCAAAGGTGGTGTAGGCGGTCGCAGGCAGGGTAGGCGGTAAACAGGCGGCGTAGGCGAGGTAGGTGGTTGCAGGCGGTCGCTCACGGTCTAGGTGGTTCTGAGTTGAGTTGTTTTCCTCCTGCTACTGAGTTGAGCTTTTTCCTAACCCCTGAGGAGTTGAGTTGCTTTCCCTCCTGCTTCTGTGTTGAATTGTTTTCCTCCTGCTTCTGAGTTGATGGAGGAGTTGAATTGAGGATTTTGTTTTAAAAATATCGTATAAAGATTTTATAAGTTTCACACAGTATTTTGTTCTTCATTTTTTGTTTCTATAAATCTGAATAAAAGGATTTTTTATATATGCTTAATTTGAGTTAATTTTATTTATATTGTTTGTTAGTTTAATTTATGTTGAAATACTTTCTTTTTAAAAATAATGTGGGTATATTTTTAAATCAAATTATCTAAGAATGTTTAAGCGTAAATGATATTTTAAATACATTTCATACAAAAGTAAGGAAAAAAAATTCTGTATAAATATTTTTTATAAATTTTACACAATATTTTGTTCCTATAAATCTGAATAAAATGTTTCTTTATATGCTTAATTTGAGTTAATTTTATTTTTTGTTAGTTTAATTTAAGTTGAAATAGTTTCATTTAAAAAATAAATATAAATATTTTTTAAAGAAATTATCTAAGTAAGTTTAAGCACAAGTGATATTTTAAATATATTTCAGAAAAAACTGAAAATGTATGCACATTTTTTTCAACATAAACCCTTCGCCTTTTCCAAAAAGTATAAATTGCATAACTATTAATAGTAATAGTCATTCAATCAAGTCCTGTTCGTCGGTAACAATGTATCAAGATTTAGCAGCGTTTTACGAAAATCCCGAAGTTCCAAGTAGCTTCGGGGGTGTGGAGGCATTACATCGCTCTTTATAAAGGAAAATATAGTAAAAAAGATGTAAGGCAATGGTTATCACAGAAAGATGCTTACACTCTTCATAAACCTGTTCGGCATAAGTTTCAGCGGAATCGAGTGATATTGATCGTCAGTTTCAAGCGGATTTAGCCGATATGCAATCTTTAGCAGAATTTAATAAGGCTTATAAGTATTTGTTGGCTTGCATTGATTTATTTTCAAAATTTGCTTGGGCAATTCCTCTGAAAGATAAATTTGGAAAAAGTGTAAAGTCTGCGCTAGAAATTATTTTTAAAGAAAGGAAGCCGAAAGCGTTGCAAACAGATGTCGGTAAGGAGTTATTAAATAAAATAGTTCAAAATTATTTGAAAAATATGAGTGTAAAATTTTTTTTCTACAAATAACGAAACTAAAGCTTAGCGTAGTTGAAAGGTTTAATCGGACGTTAAAAACAAAAATGTGGAAATATTTCACTGAATTTAATACTAAAAATTACATCGACGTCATTGATAAATTAATGCACAGTTATAATCACTAGTATCACCGTTCAATTAAAATGGAGCCTGCTTCTGTAAGTAGGCATAGCAGGAAGCAAGTATTAAATAATTTATATGGTGATCTAAGAAAAGAGAAACCTAAAGCCCCTAAATTTAAAATTGGTGATATTGTGCGCATTAATAAGCAAAAACTTCTCTTTGAAAAAGGATATGAACAAAACTGGAGTAGAGAACATTTCACAGTTTATGAAATCGTGCAAAGAATTCCGATCGTTTATAGAATAAGAGATTTACAAGGTGAAGAGATTAAAGGTACTTATTACGAAGCAGAATTACAAAAAGTTGTCGACTCTGGTTTCTATCCTGTAGAGAATGTCATCAAACAAAGAAAAAGACAAGGAATCACTAAATATTTTGTTAAAGTTTAAGGTTATCCGGAAAAGTTTAATGTTTGGGTAACTAATATTCAAAAAGTATAAATAGTTTAAAAAAATTTTACGGTCTCATTTTGAAAATGTCTTTCTACGTAACATTACCTTCTGATAGTTCTATGCATTTCTTTCCAGAAAACAAAATATCTCATTTCAAAACTCAGTTACCCTCCCCCGTTTATTTAAATGGTGAATGGGAAGTGGGATTGTCTGAAATCATCTACCCTCATTCTTGGCTTAACGTAAATGAAACTAACAATTATTTTCGATATAAAATTGGGGAGGGTAATATCTATTCAACCGTTAAGCAAACAATCGATGTGGGTTGTTATGAAACAATGTTTGATATTATATCAGCCACACACCACTTACTGCTTGCTTTACCCAAAAATCCTAGTCGGTTCACAATAAATTACAATAAAGCATCGAAACGGGTGAAAATTAATGCGATTCAAGGTAGCAGTCTTCATTTAGAGAAGTTAGGCGAATTGTTAGGGTTCAAACGCAATGCAATCATAAATGGTAACACGAAAAGCGAATTCGTTGCTGATGCATGGTCTAATTTTTCGGTTTTTTACGTTTACTTCGATCTAATTTCACCTCAAATTGTGGGAGATACACAAGCGCCTTTATTGCGAATCGTTCGAACTAAAGGTGAAGAAGGGGAAACGATTAGTCAAAATATTGTGATAGACCTCAATACTTACCTTTAGTGAGACACTCGTTTCAAACTATTCAAGCTGAACTGAGATTCAATTCAGGTGATTTTTTTCCCTTTGAAAGAGGTAAAGTGATCATAGTAGTGCTTCATTTTCGCATGAGGCAAATACTATAATTTATGAATTTTCTTTTTGTTTCACACAAAATAAAATTTATAGAATGAACTGACTCGTAGTATAAATAGCAGCAGCATTGATAAAAATTATTTAGTTTAATCATGGATTCTCTCAAATTAGTTCATCCATTTACTTTAATCTTGGATGGACAATCTGGTAGCGGTAAAAGTCAGTTCGTTAAAAAATTAATTGAAAATAAAATGATTAATTCTTTTCCTAAAAAGAAAGTTTGGTGTTATGGGGTTAAAAGTTATATGAAGAAATGCCGAATATTTCCTTTCATGAAGGTATTACATCTAATGTGCACCAGTATTCGGATGCGTTAATTGTTATAGACGATCTTATGGGCGAGTTAGGGAATGATCCCCAATTAACAAAATTATTTGTCAAATATTCGCATCACAGAAATTTAAGTATAATTTTTGTGGTATAAAATATTTTTCATAAGGGGAAAAGAAATTAGAGAAATTTCCTTATACGCCCATTATCTTGTATTATTTAAGAATCGAAGAGATCAATCCCAAATTACACATTTGAGGCTCCAATTATATCCTCGTAAAGTGAAATTTTTTCAAGAATGTTACGCAGATGCCACATCAAAACCGTACGGATACCTACTTATTGATTTAAAACCTGAAACTGATGAATCCTTGCGTGTGTGCACAGGTATGTTTCCTGGAGATGTTTTTTATGTATATCAACCTCGATAACCCATTACTTCGAAACAAATAAATAGATTCAAATTGTTCAAAGAAAATTCATTAGTTCGCAAGATGTCAGTGTGATCTGAACAAACTTTAGAGGTCTTAAAATTAATTTCTAAAACAAAAAAACTCAAAATCTATTTTGAAAAAGTGTACAAAGAAAGAAATAAAAACTTTGTGTGAGTGTGTGCTGAATGTTTTATGTGGTAACATATGGTTGAATAAAATTTAAAAAAATCGCTTATGTCCCTATAAAGAAAGCTTAAGAAAGCTTCCTAACAAAAAACACCTCTTTACGAGAAAAATAAAATTTTAATTCAAAAAGGAGAAGGATTCCTATCAATTTTATTACCAGCAGCTATTTCCGTTATCAGCTCTTTAATTCAAAATGGACTTTAGCAAAAAATTTGTATTGGTACCCGAGGAAAGAGTTTAAGTAGCAGAACACTTATCGGAACTTGATCAACGTATGAAAAACATTCTCCATAATAAGGATTTAAGGGAAGAAGAAAAAGCAATACTCTATCTACAAGTTTTACAAAAATATACACATTTTTCTAACGAAAATCGAAAAGAGTCCGAATCAATTCCAACTGAAACATCTGTATCGGAAAATCACAAGAAATGGAATCATTAAACGAAAATCTAAAAGGCTCGATTGTGAAGACCGAGAAAGGGGCGTTGGAGGATGAAATTTTTAGAATTGTTCCAACTAGGTATAAATAAAAAGCAATATATATTTTCCAGTTTTTAAAGCTTCAAGAATCTTTCAGTTGGAATTCTGATGGTGAAATTATTTACAAAAATACTGTTATTCAGGGAAGTAAAATTGTATTCCTCGTGAATGATTTTCTACGGAACCGAAAATCGGCACCTGAAGGAAGATATGTATTTTTAAGAGATTTGAATGATGTAAATTTACCGAAACATCTAGATGTAAATAAAAAATTGTATCAGAATAACAAAACTATCAAGAAACCAATAATGTTTGGATTTTCGCAGCCAGAAAATCTGTCGACTCTAACCAGGATAGAACCCGCAAACTTAGACTTACGAAGCAGGCATGCTATCTCTAAGCCACCTCCCAAATCTTATCACCTAGCTGTGCATTACTGAGCTTTATGAATAATGTCCAAACCATTTGCATTTCACCTTTTCTGAATTTATCTGTGTCTAAACCTACTTTAAGGTTCAACAAATACACAGATTATCGGATATATTAGATTAAAATAACAATCCATAACGACTTAGAAATGTTTGTAAGTTGCCTGCATCGAAGAGGCAATAATTAACAATTCATAATAAAAAAAATATGAAAATTTAGTGCCGTTGCTGATTGCGAATCTTACCAAGAAACGATGTGTACACAGCCTTCAGAGGCATGTCAAAATGTCATCACTAAAGTGAGATTTAAGTGATCTGTACAAACAGTGAGACACAATATTTCTATCTTCGTATGACACCAAAAATGGATTAGACGAAGAGATTTGTCACACACACATAAAATCAGACTAGTACAAACGATTATTTTATGATGTGACCCACATAACTATGCGTAAAAAAATTAGGTTTTTTTCCAAACTTTTTCTTAAAGACAAAAGCTGTTAAAGAACAAAAACATTGTGGTTGCCATATTATGTGCTTACTGGATTAAATTTTTAAAAAGAAAATAGTACAAATCTTACGCGGGATCCCTTCATCAAATGAAATATAAGGAAAGAAACCTGACAAAAATAGTAAAGATTAAGAATTGATTCTATTTAAATACAACTTATACAGTAGTATCTATAGATCGTAAATTAAAAATTACTAATGGATTATTAATATATACTTCTCTTTTTACACAATGCATTTATTCAAATTTAGATCGATTTAAAACTAAATTTCACTCCGAATGGCTTTTAAGCTTAATTTCTGAGGTTGCCATTTTTCCCTGCATAATATTCTTCATTTATTCTCTACATCAGCATAACCATAAGTAAATGCTAAGGTGTATATATTTATTCTTCAAACAAACACACATGCACATTTAAATACTCTTCGTCTATAAGCTAATTTAAAATGACGTCATAGGTACGTGATAATCACAACCACGTATTTCTAACCAATCAGTTCAAAAACTCACGTGACGTCATAGTCACACGATTAAGGCTATCACGTGTTTCCAGCTAATCATAGGTGTTTTATTGACAACTTTTGCTCTTTGCAGAAATTTTCTTTTAAAAAATTACATATTTGTCAACAATAATAAAGCAAACAATGTACAAAATACAATTTATTTAAATACAAAAAATAATTTTTTTTAAAAATTTTGTAATATTTTTGAAGAATGTTTTTCCTAAAATTTGAACATTTTATCTCGATTATAAAATTTGAAGCTTTACAAATAGAACTAGTTCGATTCGTTCAATGTATGTTTTGAATTTAACGGAGAGCATGTTTTTTCTTTATTATGCGACCATCATGAATTGAGCCCATTGTAATCTGAAAACTTATGCATATTATTTTCAATTTAATTATACATAAAGGATACCGTTTTATGAAATGATTCGTATATAATTTCCTATTATAAAGTATGCACTAAAAACGTCGTTGGGTTGATAAACTTAGACTGTTTTACAAAGATTAAAATACGAGTATACTAAAATATAACGCTAGAAACTATTTTCCAGCAAACCTTTAAGTACAGAAAATATTACCGTAAAACCTGGCGTATAGCGCGCACCGGTGTACAAAGCACACCCATTATTTTGAGCTGCATTTTTGGATTTTTGAGTACATTCGCCGTATAACGCGCACCCCCTTTTTTACGAAGAAACCTGAAATGTAGGCAAGCAATACTGTTATGTTTAAAAGTAATTTATTCGAAGTATTATCTCTGGCTTTTGAAAAAATAGTGTACTTTTTGAATTACGACTCTAAGTTCATAAGGAAAGTTATTTCTTTTAAATAAGCAGTATTTCGATACATATAAGCGAGTTTATTTTTTTAATTCCTACTATTAGCTCACTCTCTCCTTACATATATATATATATATATATATATATATATATATATAATAATTCCCACTAATATAATCTTTTTAAATATCTTTTAATTGCCATTGGTCCATCCCTTCAGGACCAACGTTTTAGTATTAAGTTAACCTGCCGCCTAACGAGAGTATTTTAAACTACATCTAGCTACCCACTCAGATCATGTGATTTGAAGCGCATATAAATATCGAGATTCCTGGAGACGAACTCTCTTTCGCTTCTGTATTTTGTCTGCGTAAACATGTAGCCGGCTGCAGCTTGTTTTGTGTGCGTGTATTGTATCGTCCTTGTAATGTCCTATGTGTTCAAGATAGATAATAAACAAGTTTTAATCAATCACCGGACCTTCGTCAATCCCAGCCAAAGAAACCATCAACAATAGCGATCATACTATTATTAAGAAATACATTTCAACGGTCATGTCTATTTCATATATATATACTTGCGCGTTTTCCTGCTGTGTCGCCTTTCACCCATAGCCGTTCAACGCTTCTTCCATATGCAAAGCCCTGATTTTTTCTTGGAGGACTTTTTGAAGCTTATCAAGCGATATGACAAATGTCTCAACGTACTCGTACGAGAATAATAAAATAAAGGTATGTCATTTCTTTAATGTCTCATTCTATTTTTTGACTTTCATACACAACTCTGACCACAGTCGACAGGGGAAACTTATTTTTCAACTTACGCTCGTATATATATATATATATTTGCTTATCTCGCTCAAATTTTCAATCATTCATAAAATACTTTCTATTCATCCAATCAAGTTCAAATACTTTTTTAAACTTGTAGTGGATGACACTTGATCCTAATACAAGTTTTTCAAATATTTAATCCCTTAATTACCGGTTATCTAAATTAATTACTGGTTTTCAACGCCAACTGAGATTCGTCTCCATTGTTGTAACAATGTAATTGTTAAAACAATGACAAAAGTTGGCGTCAGATACCGGTTTTTCAGCCAAACTAGCCAAACCGTGTGTGCAGTGTTACAAAAATGCAGACAAATCATGCTCTTTTTTCAATTCCTACATTAGTTCACTCTCTCCCTGTTTTATATATATATATACCTTGTTCAAATTTTTAATCGTTTCTAAAATACTTTCTATCCATCCATTCAAAGTAGGAATTGCGTTTCAGAAAAAAAAAATTTATATTGCTTGTTAATTCTCAGACCGGTCATTTTTATAACCGACGTACAATACTCTTCCGTAAATTTCAATCTTGTTTTTTTTTTTGTGTTAAAAGTGCGCGTTATACGTCGGATTTTACGGTAATTTCTTGACTGTGTGTAATTATAAGAAGTATCATATACATATCTTTCCATCGCTTATGTAGTATTTTTTTAAAAAAAATAAAGGAGTAGAATTGCCAATAAGGTGTTACACGCATTTTTTTTCATGGGCTAAACTACGAATATACAAATTAAAACACAAATTACTCTGTAATTAATTAAAATGATTTCATCACAACATATTACTCAGAAAAACAGCATTTAGTTAAAACTCGTTTTTCATTTTAATTTTAAAGGAATAAATAAAGTTTGACTCTATTCTGTTATTGTACCTAATTAGTAGAATGGAAAAAGTATTGCATGGAATCTTGAAGACACGCGCACGCACATAACAAGATAAAATACTAATTATACCAAAGACGATAGAAATAAGATACAATGAGATGTGTAACATATTAAATCTGCATTGAATAATCTCTTCTCAAAAGCCTTGCTTATTGAAAACACTTCGACTGTTCGGTTATCACAGGAATCATGCTTATTATAGGCCTTGTAGCAAAGCAACTTACATATATTCGTAAGAAGCATAACAGATTCGTTAACACATATTACAAGACGGGTTGCCTTTACGTAGTACGTACTTCTGCTGATATCCACACCAATGCACTCACTATATTGTTACAAACTATTGTAATTAATATGTGACATGATAAACAATTAGATAAGTAAAGGAAAAGGCCTTTTGTACACCTAATTGAATATATACGTATTTCTCTCTCTGTTTTTTTTGTTTCCGTTTACATATGTTATATAAAACTAAACTAATGGTTCTATATTGGTGTTTAATTCCGTAAGGGATTTGCTTATCTGTTTTATCTGTGACTATAACTGGAAATTTGTTGAAATTTAATAGAGAGTTACATATTCCAATCCAATAAAAGATTTCTATAGCACAGGTCTGCGATAGAACAAAAAGAAAGTAATAGCTCAATTTTATGTATTTTTTGGCGCTAATTCAAAAATAATAATGAAACATTTCTATCATTTCACTTTTTCTTGAAAAATTCAATTTCCATTGGATTTTATGAGTGTTTACCGAAAATATTTTTCAGCGTACAAATTCTTCCCTCCGTGACTGATCTTCATTCTACCGAGGTGAAACATACAGAATACCACTCTGTGCCACCTTTCTGTCACAATCTCCATCCGTCAATATTTTCGCCACAAGTTCAAGGCACCGATACTGAATATAAGCTCTCAGGAGGCAATTCACCTCAGTTCTTCTATTAGGTTGAACTTAGTGATCTGACTGGAGATGTGGACCCTTTGGAAAAAGGCAATTGAACTGCTGGGCTCCATATTGAAAGAAAAAACTCATTGACTTTTAAATGGTACAGGAATCGAAGAAATTTTTTTTTCTATACAGTTTGAGGAAAACGAGATTTTTTTTCTATTCTTCATATGTTTCCGCGCGCGCGGATTGATGAGCAAATTTAGTATCACCTACAGTAAAAACAAATGGAGGCAGCTTATAGATTCCTCAAAAAGGAACCTTGAAGCTGTCTTTTATCTTCCCGAAAGCCAGTATGCATTTGTAGCAGTTGGTCGTTTGGTTCATTTAAAAGATCACTATGACTACCTGACTCTCGTCCTCTACAAAATAAAATATGCCGACCGCGGTTGGACCATTGGTGGTGATTTGAAAGTAGTCTCCATACTTCTTGCTAAACAAGGAAAATTGACTAAGTTTCCATATATCATTTGTAAATAGAGGTCATAGTAATACTCAACACTGGGTCAAAACAGAATGGCCGAAAATAAAATCTTAAGCCAGGCACTAAGAATGTGATTCTGATGAGCTTAGAGCAGCAAAAAAAGCATTGCTTACCCCTGTGAATGTAAAATTAAGTGTTATGAAGCAGTTTGCCATAGATATTCTAGAAAATTATCATTCGTTTCAAATACGTTGGAAAACGTTTCCAAGTTTATCCGAAGTCATATTGAGAAAGAGGGAGCTTTGTTGGCTGAGACCTCCGGGCACTTCAGAAAGATAAAAATAATTCAAGACATCCATGACAACAAAGGAAACATAAGCTTGAGTTGGTTTGGTTAAAATACATTTCTTTCACTTACTTGTTGACTTCTTGCCCGAAAGATAAGTCAATGGAAAATAGGGTGAAAGTTTCCACCAAGACATCAAAGATATGGAGCACTAATATCAAAGAAAATGAGACAAAAACATGCTTACTGACTACTGTTGGATTTTAATACGAGTTAAGTTCCAAATTTAATATGAAAGATTGTCAAAACGAAGTATGGAAGGGAAAATGGAGTCTGCATTTTAGTAGAAATTTTGTTTTGTTTTGCTTTTTCCGAAGTTTAAAATCATTTTCAAACTTTCATGCACACACAGAAGCATAATCTTTGCTCATCTTGGTCAATCATTTATTTTAGATAAATTCCCCTAATAAAACTAATTAAAATATAGTATGCTCTCTGGAGATATTTTCTAGAAATTGTACTATAATTGGATATAAAAAGTTTAAACTTCAAGAAAATTTCTTGTTTTACTCTCTGAAAGAAGCAACTTGTGATATCTGGCAGTGACTTTCATTCTTTTACTGAAGGTTTAATTTGTCTCATCAAGAATCGATATTTACAGAGTTTTTACATTGATTTGACTGGATAAAAATGACTGTTGATAGATAATACATGCTAAATTGTTTATGAAAATTCCTTTTCAAATAGTATTTTAGCAAAAATATCAGTAGCGAGTTTACAAAATTCGTGACAAGATGGAAAAAATATTGGTCATTTCGAAATCAGCGCATAAAATTACATAAAAATCACTGAAAATTGTTTTTGTATTTTTCAAAAAATTCAATTTTGCAGGCCTGTGTAATTGTTGCATACAAATGAATATTCTAAAAATAACTATTTTTTTAAAAAATATGTAAGCTATTTTAATAATTTAAACTTGAAAACAAGTAATTAAATATATCCAACTCCCACATTTACATTTAAAACCACATTAAACACCACTTAACATTTTATTTATTATTTCCCAGATAAATTCAATCCCTGGCGTTTATTTTGTAGTATATATGTGTAACAAAATTTTCATTTCAATACTTTTATCAGTGTAGAGTTAGCTTCACTAGCTTTATTGAGGATTTCTACATTTGAAAACATTTGCTTGTAAATGTAAATAAGAAAGCTTATTGAATCCACAAATTCCCTTCCCACGTCAAAAGAGAACCTTAACACATAAACACTTTACGAATAAGAAGCGACACATTCCTAATTGATTTTCATTTTAAAGAAACAGAAATACCATTTAACTAAAATAATTGAATGCTGGCATATAATAAATGTCGAGGTAAAGGGAAATAATATTTAGAGGTAAATATTATTTACCTGAAAACTGCATTAGAAAATTACACACATCACACATCTTATTTTAGAAACTAATTATTATATTGCAATTTAATACAAAGGTGAACAAATAAGAGCATCAT
>BMAO01034872.1:0-16300 GCA_019973975.1 Trichonephila clavata
ATAGTAGGAATTGAAAAATGCACCACGTTTTGACATAAAAAGATATTAAATACTCAATTAGATCAGCCTCCACTAAGATATTTCTGCAAATCCACAGCAAAAATGCAAAAAATTATGAATTACTTACATTTTTTTACCTTAATTCACACTATATTTTTAATGCTACGTATAAGATATCTTAAAAATGTTTTCCAAAAAAATGTGTGGGTAAATTAAAGATACATAGCATGTTTGCCACCGAAATTTCAATTATCATATGAGGACCAGTAAACCTTTTTTCCCCCCAATAGCTATTCCGAATTCAATTATCCACCATCCTCGTACTATCATTTCTAGAATAATTATTCGAAATGTTCAGAAATATTACGCATGACTGCTAATTCAAACTCAATTATCCATCTTGCTAAAAGTACTTTTATCATGTGACGAATTTGGTACATTTTATCTGATGGGAGCAGCTGTCACTGTTGACAATTAATTATTTAATCTCATAACATGCCACAATTTTCTTACACAATAATTTATCAGCATTTCTAGCGTGTGGAAACATATAAATATGAAGTACAGATACGTAAGAAGTTAATATATCGTGAATGACATTCCTTTTTCTTTATAGATGTAGTAATTCTGAAATAAAATTTTATCAAGTTCTAATGTTGTATAAAATTATTGAAATGCATTAACAAGGATATAAATTTAAAGGTGTCCTTTTACCAAGAAAAATATCAACATTAGCTAACGTGATTCACGAAGATATTTCGTGAACTTAAATTTTAATTCATTCAGAAAATAGGTAATGAAATATTTATTTACATTTACATAATTCGTATCCATGGTAACTACTTCGAAAAACAAACTGCAAAATAAATGCTAGAATCTGGCATTCCATTGCACTTTTGTTTTATATTTTTACTAGCTGGCTCACGCGTTGTTCGCACGGGTGAATTGAAAAATTTGACAATACAGATTGAAGAATAAATAAATTTTTAATGATTTAATTTTCTGTGAATAGCAAATTAAACGAAAAAAAAAAAGCTTTTTCCATAACTCAACTGACCAAAAAGAACTATATTCGCTAAATTTTAAGTGTGAAGGTCTAATAGCTGATGAAAAGGATTTTTTTAATCTATAATGGCCTTTAACGCTCTTGTGGGTCAATTTTGAAACAATTTCCTAAGCTAATTTTTGCTCAGGAAAGTATCACATTGTTACAATTTTTGTGTAATGAAATCTTAAAATGGTGTAAATCATTTATATCTGGATGTGTAATACTTTAATATTAATTTCTGCTGTATTTATATTATGTTAAAATTGTAATATTTGCAATCAAAATATTTATATATGTGATAAATATGTAATATTTCCATTTTCCTTACATAAAAATGGCGATTCAATGGAAACATAGCGAAATGTTGGTGATAGAGCCAAGTTGGCATCATTTTTGGCGACCACTTTGGCATCTTGTCGATTGATTGAACGGTGTAGAGGTTGTTTTGCTTTAGCGCCACCTGGTAAGGAGCTGCAACAATTTGTAGCCCAGGTTGTCTGATTATTACAATTCCTTAAAATTTTCGAATGTAAAATCTAACTATAAAATTCAGACAAAAATTGATCTGGTGAATGCTAAGATTCTGAGAAATCACTTATCTCATTTAATCTTATTAAAACTGAAATGAAAAATAAATTAATTATACGACAAAAATCAGACTGTGAAATTGATCCTCAGTTGTTCCTGAAATTGGCTTTTTCAGATTTATTCCATGTTTAATTCAAAATTTAATTATTTGATAAAAAAAAATGTCATTTTGAATATGCCAATTTAAACCTCAGTTATGTCTATTGCAACAATTTAATCTTTCATAATAATTTAATTCTCTAAAATTCCTCTTTTATATATGAAATTATTAAAAAATTGTGTGATTCAAAGGTTTTATTAACTTAAATAAATAGAAAATTAGTTTTTTGTAAGGTTGATTCTTTATGCATTATTGAAAGAAACCGTAAAATATGTTCGTCTTAGATTTGAAATAGGTAACGATATTGTATCTACTTAAAAAGACATTTATTATTTTTTTTGCAATGTACATTAATAGCACGTTGAATTAAATTTGCAAGAAAGAATTAATTTTTGAAAGCATATTAAGCTAAGCTTTTGAATGTATAAATAACATACAAGGAAAATGAAAAATGGAACAATCCGATTAATGTATCCGATTGTAAATGGATTATAAATGGAGAAATATTTAAGCCACCATACCTCAAAAACTTACAAAAATTTAAGAAATTTAATTATTTTCCATATTGGCTGCGTTTAGGCAACTAAACTTTTGCATACATGTAAAGTCCCCGAGTGGGAGAGCCAATGCATTAGTGGCACCATCTAATAGCGGCTCTCACAACCATTTTGACGCTCAAGCTCTCGTCTGATGCTAAATATTGAAGTGATTTAATGAAGCCGAGAGTACGAGAGTAAAATTGATGTTTCAGGGATCTTTTACACGTCACATAACATGTATATGACATGCCTGCGTAAGATTTCCACATTCATAGAATCTATTGACTCAAGCAGTGATCGGACCTTGTATGACAACCTTGGGCTTACTGGGTGGACACACTACTTCTAAGTCACAGAACCGGTTTTTTTTAAAAATTTTAAAAGTGTTTTAAGACTCAAAAATAATATACATGAAGCAAAATCAGGCTCCGAAGAGAAAAATTCTGCTTTAGAAATGAATTAACTATTCCAATTTAATTAATCGATGTATCAAAATATCATTTATACATAATTATCTTAACACTGATACCAATTATATTTAACTGTGATCAAAACTGCGAAAGGTATTACAAGTATGAAGATGATAACTTTGAAGAAACTACCCATTCATATTGAAGATTATTCGTTTATAAAATCTGGAATTGACTCTGCTGACTTATTCTATTTTTAGCTGTCATTACATGACTCAATTAATGTTATCGAAATTCTTCCGAAATTCAATAATTCGTCACTGCTATTGTTAACACATTCCAGAAAATTCATTTTCATTTTTAGGAGTTTCATGCCCTATTTCTAATTCAAATTCAATTATCTCCACTGTGCAATGAACAGTTTCATGATTAATCTACACTACGGGAGAAATAATCGAATGATAGGAGTTTTATCAGTAAAAATCCAAACAATTGTCAAGAAATAGACGCGTAACCATTTTTCGCATAGTAATTTAATAAAATTCAAGAACTAATGGCATCAAAATGTATTCTTAACGATCAAAAGAATGTTTTGAAATACATAAATATAATATTTTATTTTGAACTATATGCATATATTCAAAAAATAAAATTATTGTAATATATGTATGAAAAGAAAATGTCCGCTGGAGTTATTCATGCTCATCATGAAAAATATTCTTTCAGATCAAAGGAGGAATGAAGAATTTATTTTTTCATTCTATTAAAAATATTTTAAAACATTTAAAAACATTTCTTTAATGTTTTTATAAAAATTTCTGATGTTATGCTTACATAAAAAAGAACAAAATGCTGACAGATACACTCAACAAATGCACTGTTATCAAAAGAAAATATAGCGCTTTTAGTGAGAGGATTTGATGATATTACATTTCTCACAGCATTTTTGTTTCCTCTATAAGTTTTTACAGAAATTATAATCAAAAATTTCAAGCCAAAAAGTAACTTTAATTATTTTTTATCTGAAATATTGAATTGAAGAATTTTGTATTGCTTTTTCTGCAATAAGTTTGAATTGCATATTTAACCAAACACATTCAAAAGTAATTATCTAATATATCCTTATAATTTTTAGTGGAACTGTGTGGATTGGTATTTTAGCATATTGCAGACCTACTACATTTCCCGAAAGTTGGTACCATTTTTTAGTCACCATATAGGTGGATATCAATTTCCACGAATTAATCTTGACGCCAAGTTTCCTACCCAGAAGGCGGCACCCGAGCTTTGACGATGCGAAACAAAACAAGGAATTTCATTTTTCTGAGAAAACTCAAGCCAAACAGACACTATATGGATCTTTTACATGCTACATAATCATACGACATGGACGCTGTCGATTATTTACACCAAGAAAATTCACCAACTTGGGCCAGGATCGAACCTGCAAACTTGGTCGTACAAGGCCACCCAACCGGTTACAACTGTAACGAGTCTATCCAAGCTTCCACTAATCTTCTTGGGTAAAATAATATTTTTACTGTAGTTTCAGTTGAAAACCGCTCTCAGTGAAGAAGACTGGGTTTATGTAACTTCTATTTAAACGTTAGTCGTAGAGTAGGCACGTTGGTGGTTGCAAATGGATATAAGTGTTAGTGACCGGAGGTCGTATGGTTTAGTCAAGTTGAAAGATTATCCAAAGATTATTCAAGTAGTGGAGAGAAGAAGCTCAAGAAATAAGATAAGTGTTCGTATTTCTATTATAGTTAAATTAATTAAGATTGATTGCTCCTCGGGTTTAGTGATATAAGTGCATTCTCCAATTTAGTTGTTTAAAGCTATTAAGTAAACGAATAATTAAAAGTGTGTAGTTATCAAAATGCCTGACCTTTACTTCAACCCTCCAACACCCGCGTCCACCAGTAAGCGACTGCATCCTTACAATAAAAAATTGTGATTTAGATCAGTTTTTATTTTAAAAAATGCGCTTCCTTAAAAAAAACTGAAAAGCAGTATGATCTTTAAAATTTAAAGTTAATTTGTTATGTCAAGATATTACGAAAAGTAAGTAAACCGTATAAAATATAATGTAATCTAAGATGTTTGAAAAATATTTATTTTCTTTTATTAGAAGAGTTTGTCACATTTTTCGTATATATTTGTTATATAACCTATTATAATTTGTGTTTTCCATTTCATATTCCTGCATGACAAAGAAGTGTTCTACGATAAGTGTTCTTTACATTTTGAGAGAGAGATTTAACTTATAACAAAACGTTGGGGGGGGGGGAGGAGCAGTTTGCTTTTATTAATCTATAATTTAAAATTATCGTTCTGATACTTATACCAGCTTTTATGCAAAAGAATTGTGTACAGATAATTTTTGTATGCATTAATATTAATAGTAGTTTTATTATTCAAGTTAAAAAAACCTATCAGAAGAAATAGGAATACGTCTTTCAATTTCTCACTTTATTACTATATTAATACGTTATATTAGCATTCAAAACATAAGCAATATAATCATCAGTAAAGAAACATTCAAAATAAAAACATTTAAGAATAGAAACATTTAAGAATAGAAACATAAATAAAAAGAAAAATTTTAATGGATTATTTTGAAATCCCCTATTTAATGCATTGAAAATTATTAATTTCAGTTGCGATATATTATTATAACTTAAACTAGTTGGAAACGATAAAATATCACTCGCGCATTTGATAATCAATTTAAACTCTATTCAAATTATTTCACTTCATCGTAGATTTGTCACATCCACAGTAATACTTCAAACAAAGCAACTCAAATTACACGATTGTGAAATTATTTATTCAAACTTTGGGTTACTGCTATCCACAAGTTATTGAAACCAAACAAGTAAATATTAATGAATGTAATTCTTAACATTCTCTACATAATGATGGATTAATATGCACAGAATAAACTTTATCCAGATATTTCGGTTAACCCGAGAGCAGGCGCGCACTCTATACTAACGTTGATGGTCACGCGGGGTGATTGAGTCACCCCAATGCTTTTTTATAATTATTTTTATTATACACGATAAAAATCGTAATTCCAGTTAAGAGTTTAATTAAGAGAATGTATACTTGCTTACGTTTAATAACTTTTGAATTTTTTTTTTTTGATAATTTGTGAAAAAATATTAATTAAATTGAACCAAAAAATTTAAAATGTGCGTGACTTTAAAAAGGGACACAGATCACATACACTTTTCACCAACATTACAGGAACGTTATTTGCAGGCAAAACTGCCATATTTTGTTCAAGTTATTTTAGTTTTATTGTCCTTTGATTATCGTAAATAGCAGGATGAACTTTTTTTTTTTTGCTTGTGTCTTTTTGACATTACGAAGTGTGCCTTGTCCACTTATGGCTTCGTATGTTTCTTGATGGAGTTTTTTAGGTAGCATTTGAAATTTTTCCTTTCAAATCAAAAGGTGTATGACCATTAATTTTCTAAGATTTACTTTCGCTATCATGACTAATATTTCTTATTTCATCAGGTTCTTCCCTGTCTTGATCAGTTTCAACTTCATCTAATAGAGATCACACAAATGTCCATTTCTTTCTTTATATTTCGTTCATTTACATTTATTAATCATAATAAGTCGTACAACACATCCATCAAACGCAATAAGTTTTTCATAGGGGGGAAATGAAGCATGTTCATAGAAAATATTTTGGAAACAAATGTGGTCATGTGGTGAAATCAGTCAAAACAAGTACTTTAAAATTGTAAAGAAACCACTTGACACTCCCTGAAAAGAGGTAGATATGTGACAAATATATTTTAATTCCCTTGAGACTGTCATATAAGAGTATGATGTCATGTTCATTGATAATAAATAAATAGTTTCCTAGAATAAATGATTCCGGGAGGCTGGGGTGACTCTGTACCCCGCTCACTCTCTCCCATGTTAATTGTTAGTAATACATTAAACTTAACGAGAACCTCACATAAATAATTCCTGATTACACACACACTCAGATTGGAGAAAAATATTTCTATTAGAATGTATTTAAAAAAACTCATTCCGTAGAGTACTTTGAAATATATTTATTCACTCTAACTGAATATAGAATGGTTTTGTTTAACTAGAAATATTTTGTACCCAAAGAAAAACTCTTTAAAAATTGAGTTTTTAAGCGAAAGAAAATGCCTTCATATTGTCTTAGTGCGACGCTAAAAAATCAATCAGTTTGAAATAAGAATAATATACTTCTATTTTAGTCTTAGGTTATCACTACGAAAAGTTCTTTTTTTATGAAAATAAATGTATTATACCAGCTGTCAAATTTCAGAAAACATAATGTTTCATCCCTTACAATCAAAAAGAGGTATAATTAAATTATATCTAAAATGAGAGTGTTGGATTTTTATTTTTCCCATGCTATTTCATTTAAGTGGGTGGATAAAACTAAAGTACTTTTTTAAGTCATTCTTTGAAACATAACATATTAAATTTCGTGGAAAATAAAGCTTATGATTAATTCTCTATGAAGATTCTTAGAAATGAGGAAAAGAAGACAAAATATATTAATTTAAAAAATATCTTTTATAATTAAATGTTTTTGGCATACTTTAAATTATAAAAATACATCCACTTTTTGACAACAACAAAAAAGACAAACTTTTTTTTGTGTCTAATATATGAATAAATAGATTTCGTTTCTTCATTTTTAAGAATTGGATTAATTATTATATCATTCTGTTTTATGGATGTACACATATTGATCTATATTTTTCTTAGAAATATAAGACTATTTTCAGACACATAAAAGGCCTTTCAAAACAAAATTTTGAATTCAAAATATTTTAATAACTTACGGCATGAATCAACAAAAAACGTGAGAAGTCCTGATTAATTTTGAACTTTTGGACTAATTTTGTAATACCTTTGAACGGAAACTCAATTTTAAATTAAGGGCTTCGTCATTGAATGATTGGCTTTGAGACATAAACATATTTCTGAATTATCTTTAAAGAAAAATATTAAAAAACACTTTACAGCTATTTACTAATTTCTAGCAAATAATATTTTTAATTTTTTTCATATTGGCAAACATATAAGTTTTTAAATGATTACCACATTTAAAAAATGAATGTGTAATGTTATTCGTATGAAGATAAAGTTATTTAAGTAATAAAACTGTGAGTAGTAACAATACATGTATACCTTAGTAGTAAAAAGTCTAAGTAGCCTCAATATTTTCAACAATGAAAAAAAAATTAAATTAAAATCTTAGGAAATTTGAATCAAATCATCGTATAATTGAATTATATATTTAGTTCTAAAATAGTTCCTCGAACATATATCATTAAAAGAGAAATTCTATACGAAGGGACCTTAATGCCATAACAGAACTATTTGTCATTGATACGTATATGGGTGAAAAAATGATTTATGTATATGTATTGCCAGAAATAAGTTATATGTGCTTGCTTTATATTTAATATTACACTCAAGAGATAAAACATTATGACCACCTGTAAATAACGAGTTCGCCCACCTTTGGCGCGCAACACAGCTTCAACTAGCCTTGGCATGGATGCCACAAGTCCTTGGTAGATGGCCGGAGACAGATTGTACCAGATGTTTAAGCAAAGGTCACGCAATTCAGAGATATTGCGAATTGGTGGTCCTTGAACTCTGAGCTGCCGTCTCATGACATCCCAAATGTGTTCTATCGGATTGAGATCCGGTGAGTTAGGCGGCCAAGACATTAACTGGAATTCAGTATCATGTTCCTGGAACCACTCTAACACAATTTTAGGCTTGTGACACGGGGCGTTGTCCTGTAGGAACATTCCATTTCCAGCTGAAAAAACAGAGGCCCGGTAAGGGTGCAACTGGTCCGCAATGATGTTCAGATACCCTGTAGAATTCATGGTCTGCTCTACCACAACCATGAGAACGTCCTCCAAAGCATAATACCGCCACCACCGGCCTGTGTATGACCTACTATACATTGAGGGAGCAACTGTTCGCCTGGAAGGCGGCGTATCCTGAAATGGCCATCGGCGTGATGAATAACAAACCATGATTCCTCTGACCGGGCAACTCTCTACCAGGGACCAATCACGATGTTCCCGGGCCCAGCGCAGGCATAGTTGGCGATGACGCTTGGTCAGCAAAGGCACACGAGTGGGACGTTTGCTGCTTAGCCCTATATCTAACAGTGTCCGCTGAACAGTGTGCTCCGATACTATTCTACTTGGCCCTGCATTGTATTGGGGTGTCAGCTGAGCCACTGCCTAACTCCAGTTTTGCTTCACCATGTGAGACAGTCTCCGACGACCTTTTTCTTTGATAGCGTGAAGACGTCCAAAACCCTGTCGTCTACTACTGGTTTCACTGTCATTCATCCCTTTTGCATAAGTACTAACAACTGCAGATCGCGAACAACCCACGAGTCGTGCAGTTTCGGAAATACTTGTTCCGAGCCTTCAAGCCATTACAATCAGCCCTCTATCAAAGTCTCTTAGATCCGCAGCCTTTCCCATCATACACAGAAGTAAGTGAAAGAACCATTCTTCAGACCCTCCAGCAGCAGTTAAATTCCCCTTCCACCTGATCACGTGCCTTTCCCGTCATCCAGGCGAGTTCATTACAAAATGTAGGAGTGGTCATAATGTTTTGGCTCTTGAGTGTATATTTCTGCTTATATTTTATAGCTTTTACATCAATCATTAACGATGAACTTCAAAATTCCCAATCTTACTTCCACTGAAGAAATATTTATACAGTGTGTATTTCCCACACGTATGATGCAGTGACATTTTAAGGTATACGACTACTTGCGACAACTTCTTTTTTTAAAAAAATGGAGATATGGGAATTTTTACGGTTTTAGATTTGCTTAAAACATTTTAAGAAATGTATGCTAAAGTTAAGAAGATAAAAAGAAATTTTATTCCTAAAATGAGAAAAAATGGGTAAAAATTTACAAAAATAACACACACGGAGCACATTTTGTACCAAACGTTTATGAACAAATTTTTAATATTTCAATTCTGATATGTTGCTTTGTTATTCATTCTTAAAATGACCTTCAGGATAAGAGATATTTTAATTTTTATAATAAACTAGAACACTTTATCTTAGTTATTATATGACAAAAGTGCTTAAAAGAACATTGATTATATTAATATAAGGGACTGCAAATTTTGTAATAAAACAGTGATTGATAAATCTGAAGGTTAGAAGTATTATTATGCAGAACATACACAAAAGGTTTAAGTTAATTACTTGCAAATTTTTTTTAGCAATCGCTGGCCCCGTTTGAGCATTTTCAAAAAAACACATTTTGAGTAAAACGCTTTTTAAAGTATGGCATCTTGCTTAAAGTAATGGCATCTGCTTTGACTAAAACACTTGTACTTTTTGTTCTAATGAACGGAAATTAATAAACTTGGTGTTTTTATAAAGCTAATAATTTGGTCTATAAAATAAAGTCATAAAATAAATTTGTCAAGTTTTGGCAGAATTCACAATTTTAGCGTAGTTGGACACCTTAAATTGGTTGTAATGCGTGTGTTTCTCTGCGCATCAATGCATACGTTGTATGCTTTCTAATCAAAGTATTAAATTATGCCAAACATACATATTCCCACTAAAACGATATTGTTTCACAAAACTAAAATTAATCAGTTTCATACACTCCGGATAGTTTCAATTATGAAGTACTGATTAGAGCGATTTTACCACAAAGTGTTATTGTGAGTAACCGTATAACCATTATAACCTCGAGCTCCTTTGTGATTTTTAATTTTTTTAGTTTTGTGATATTTAGATTTCGGTATCCAAAAATGTAGAAGACTTTAGTGGTTTAAATTAAATTTTAATAAAATACAAACACTGCAGCTTTTTAAAAGTATTCAAAAGCAGACATTGTTCAAACTTAAACTATAAGAATTTTTATTTTGTTTTTCATCTAGACCAGAAGTACTCAAACTTTTTTCCACCGGATCACATACATAAGAAAATTAATTCACGCGGGCCGCAATTTGAGGATCAATGGAGAGAGGGTGCTATAAGATCAAGCATACTTAAAATGTGGGAAATTGATCAAATATTACAACTCATAACTTTGGATTTTATTTTAAAACTGTATTAGTTTTCATCCCTCACACAAAATAGGTTTTATGCATTTTTTTCTTACCTAGTTTTGGCGTAATTTTGATTTTTTTTTTTCATCAATGATCACAAACTTGTTTGCAATCTGCTGTCATAAAAACAAAGTTACCATGTACTTTGAGAATTTTTTTTTTTTTTTTTTTGCCAAAGTCTCGCCTACTTTTATTCAAATATTACTTTATCAAGTGGAGAATGGTAGCAAAGAGTTTTTACTGAATTTCAGACTGAAATCAGGATTACTTGTTTAAAATTACCGTAAAATCCGGCGTATAACGCGCACTTTTAACACTAAAAATGAGATCGAAATTTAAAGGTGCACGTTATACGTAGAGTATAAAAATGATAGCTTTAAAAGTAAATAAAAAGATGAGCATAAAAAAAAATTAGACTTCTACATACACCAAAACATTGTTTATTTGGAAGGTATCGCAGACCTATTGAACTTAAAAGGTCATAGTTCTAGAAGTATACTGTTTATTAAGATGTAGGGGTGTATTTTATTTATGCAAGTGACTTTTCTTTGTTGTCTAGGGGTGAGTCACTATGTCCAGGATCTTGATATTCAAAGAAACAAGCTGATTAGAATAAAATTACTGTTTAATGAAACATTAGATTATTTCCAATTAAATACTGATTAACAAACTTTATGAGTTATTTCACGGAAAATACTCTCAACTGTCGCTCGACCACCACGTTGACCGAAAACGGGACCTCTCGCCTGTAAACCGGAGTCTGTCCCTCTCACGTCTCTCTCGTTCCCCGTCGCTCTCGTTTTCCTTCAAAACCCACCATTCCGGAAGGGTGATGCATATATTTGCTTGTAGCGCCATCTATTGGTGAGGTTGTAACCTCACTGATCGGAATATATTTATATTCCCTAATACTTTAAATCCTACATAAATGACTTCAAAACTAAGAATATTACACACATACATTTCAGATTTCTGTGTAAAAAAGGGAGTGCGTGTTATACGGCAAATATACCTAAAATTAAAAAGTACTACTAGAAAGTATTGGTGCTCGTTATACGCCGTTGCGTGTTATACACCGGATTTTACGGTAGTTCAGCATTGCTTATGAATTTTTGTTTCAAATTTATTCAAATACATTTTGATTTTTATATAAAAAAAATTTGAAAAAATAACTAAATTTGTCAAAGAGTACATCGGAAGCATTTAAAAAATGCTAACAATTTCTGTTTCAATTCATATGTTTATCCTTAACAATTTCCTGAGTTTATCAGTATACATATGGTGTAATAAGATTTATAGGATGCTTTTGTTACCTCGGCATTTTATGACATTATCGCCAGAAAAATATTTTGTTTCTGTTGCAAAGATTTTCACAAGAAAGTCAATTTATCTCGTGTTGGAAGAGATCCTCAAGAAAAAGAGTCGTTGAAACATTTATGTTTAGTGCTATAGTGAGGAGCAAAATTATATTTTTAAGTATAACATTTTCACGACAAATCAAACAAGCTGCAGATTCATGTGTGTTTAAAGATATAGTCAAAATCCCAATCGTTTTTAAATATATATTCTTTAGATATTTTTCGCTTGGAAAACATGGAGGTTAATTAAAAGTTAGATTCACCCTTAAAATAGTAGTTACTCCACTGTTATTTGTCATCGCCAACCATTATAATTACAAAAAAAAAAAAAAAAAAAATTAACTTGAAGTATTTATACCAGCACCATATGGATAGCAAAATTAATGTATATGATTGCTTGATTGATATCACTTCTTACTACATTTTTGATGTGCATTTTTCTTAAATAATTGAATTTTTTACTTCAATGGGCCACTGAAAAAAGTCGGGTGGGCCACATGCGGCAGATTGAGTATCGAAATTCTAGACTATTTAAAAATAGACTTTTAAGAAAAAATACTGCAGTTCACTGATTTTTAAAAAAGTTTAAAAGTTAGCATTAACAAAAAACATGAAAAAACGTTTCTTTTTTTAAAAAAAAAATACGTTTCGTGTTATTTCCCTCGTGTTTCCCAAACTGCTCTCCAATGAAATTTTCCGCATGCTGCCACCATGTAATGCAAATACTACTCTTTTCTCATTACTTTTCCAATTCCTGAAAACACTCCAGAAAGCGTCTGTCTTTCTAGACGGATTTCCGATATTTCAAGAACAGATTTTAAGTTTCTGTTTGTCTAGTTCGGATTTTTTCCCTTTAGCTAGACATAAGAAATAAAAACTACGAGAAGTTATAGTTAGTTATCGATCATTGATAAAAACAGTGATTAAAAAAATAATAAACTCATCTGTTGTTTTAAAATTCTTCTAAAAGAACGAAAATAATTTGATCCAAAATACCGAAGCGTTTGGTAGAGGAAAAATTTAGTGTTTTCAATAAGCATCATTAAAAAAGTAACTGTAAAATGAGGTAAAATGGTATCAAAATTTTTATTCCGAATTTTTCTCTTATCGGATATATTTAATTTGTTATCTATAAAATGACTAATTATAAATATATCCCAAATAAAAATTCTCAGGATATTATTGCCAGAAAGTTTTCAGTATTATTATTGATCAGCGCAGATTTAAGTTTTCTGAAAGAAATTACAATCTGAACGTTATTTTAATATGATACGTGTCCTTACATATTTTTAGAAAGAGATTCTTCAAAAAATTAACATTCTACTTCCGGAAAGTTACTTTTGCCTTAATTGTCGAAAATCGTTAAAGGAACAAGGCTTTTAGTTTGGGTTTTGTATTATCATCACAACCGAAAATAACTTTCTTTTTCAAAAAAGACACAATTGTTCCACCATCTCTTAATTATTAGTATATAAAATTGATTACTGTTTCTCATCAAGAACTGTCACGCATGCCTACTGCTTCAAATTCAATTATACTGTTAAGCAATAACTAATTTTTTGTTGTTGTTTTGAACACCACTAGAGGTTAGATGATGAAAGATGTTAATATTGGTAACAATTAATTATTAAGCAGCCGGTTGATACCTGACAATTTCTACAAGTCCAATTTATTAAAACTTAGGAATTGCCTTTTCGAGGAAACGTTGTATAATCAAAATGAAAATAACAATGTGATGTTTGCGGCATTTATTTTTCAATGATATTCAGGGCAGAATTTTAGTTACTCAGTAATTAAAAAAAAAGATATATTTATATTAATAAACGAAAATGTAACCATACTCACAGATATTTTCGGTATTAAAATAATTTAGTGATTATCAAACAATATTTTACATATTTGCATGAGTAAACTCTATATATCCTTATGTGTTATCAAGCAATAAACATATTATAAGAAAAATAACTGCAATGTATATCCTTTGAATTTACGGTTATGTGTGAGAAAACCTTATTATCAAGCAACAAAAACCTTAAAAATCCAAAATATCTATCTTTATTTAAATTTTTTTCTTATGAGAAAGTATTAAAAGTTTTGTGGCTATTTTTTATCAACTAGAAAGCATCAAGCTGATTCTCTTATTTATACCACAGAAAACATCGCAATAAATTTAAAGCTTTTTAAAAATGATACTTATTTTCATACTTATATGTTTATCTACAAAATATTTTAAAATTATTATTCAATTTTAAAAAATCAAATATATTCACAAATGAAATCATTTGAAATGTAAACTTGTAACGCGGTGACCCTCAAAAGTCTGACAATAGGCTTGACTTAGAGCATAGGCTCCCAAACGTTTTAGAACTGGCACCCCCTTTTCTTGTGAATATTTTAATACCGCCCCTTTTCTAGTGAATATTTTGATACCACATCCTCCCACTGTAGAAAAATAAGAGTACATAACACATGAGGAAAACAAGAGTTAAATTTTAAAAATTATTCAATTACTAATAGAATATATTTTTAATTTAATTTTTTTATAGCCTCAATTGTTTTACTTGCAAATCTGAAATAGCTATTGCCACAAATATATTTAAATGTGTAATGTTATATATTTTAGTCATAGGATATTGATGGAATTGAAATGCTACTGTGTGTGTGTGAATTTCTTCTTCGTTTAAAAGATTGGAATAAAATTTTAGCTTACCTGTTATAAAGACAGGCAGGGATTTTGATGATCCAAAGTAATTCATAATAAACTATTGCTTTCAAATGAAATATAAATTGACACATTAAGCTTTAAAAGAATCACACTTTCATTCCTGGTATCATATTTAATTTATTTCTTGCATAATATACATAATTAAATGCAGTGGACGAAGCATTTTCCCTACTGCTCACAGACAAAGACAAGACGTGCACTACAGAAATTAAAATACACTGTATCTTTCAATTTAATGTAGGTCTGAATGTAATGAAATCTTTAAGTTTTTCTTCCACTTCTCGAACTGCTTAAATTTGTGAATTTTCATACATGTGATATAGAGAAATGATTTAAATACAATCAACATAAGTAAACAGTATTAAAGTTTACTTTTGTTAGTACATAATCAGCGCATTTTTTTAGTCTTTTTTAGACTATATTTGGTTAATCTGCCCGAGCCCCTCCGTGTCATCTCAACGCCCCCTAATGTTCTCTAGGTCTTTTACTGCCTTCTGAAAGCGTCAAACGTCCACAAAGGGGCGCTATCGCCCGCGTTGAGAACCTATGCCTTAAAGGGTTGAGTACTCACGAGATAATGACTTGAACACGTTAGTGACGTTAAGTGTAGTCGACATGATACAAAACATTAAGAAATAATTAAAACACAGTTAATCAGTTAACAGTTTGTTAATTAATAAGCTAACTCAAGGCAGGCGGGGAAGATCAATTTATCTATCGAATGCCAAACATTCGAAATGCACTTATCTGTAGGCACCAAATGATTTATACAGACTCTACGAAAGAGCCCGTTCTCTTGATGGATGAGGATCCACATTGAAACAGTCTAATTTTATCTAAACCACAATGAAATTTGGAAGGACATAGTATATCTCTAAGATAATTACTTTAATAGTAGATAAACGCCTGAATTTAGGTAACAAAATTACCATTTAACTGATTGAATAAATAAATTTGGCAGTGTAAATATCAGTTGTCCTATTTACGTACGCAAAAATCTTACTCCGTATTTCTAAATTAATTAGCATATTACATTTTCAATGAAAGAAAATGCTAGTTAAACTTTAAGGAAAATAACCCCTAGTTTGCTTCGAAAGGAAAACTTCGCGAGATAGCTTGTTACAGACTACAGATATTTCCCCTTTCATTTAATTTCAAAATAAATTAGATTCAATTTTAAAATGGTGCAGTTACACATAAAATTATAAAGTACTCTTTTAGTAAATACTTATTTCTATCTAAGAAACTTTATAATCTTCTATAGATGAAAGGGGAAAAAAATTAATGTGATTAATTGCAAAAGTCAAATAAACTTCTATATTCTTCGTTACGAATAATAGTGATGAAACTTTCCAAATCATAAAATTACTTTTTTCTGAAATTTCGACTCAGATGTT
>BMAO01034873.1:0-16004 GCA_019973975.1 Trichonephila clavata
CTAGCAAAGTATAGACCCCTACGATTCTTTTTTCATACTTTTTGTTTGCTGCTATATGCAGGGTGTGTTATAAATCATAAGTGTAACGGTAACCGAGTGGTCATGGTCAAGAACTCGTAATCAGCGTTGTCGAGTCATGAATCCTCATTCCACACACACACATTAAGACCTCCTCCTCCTCTAAAAAGGCTAGTGTATGTCAAATCTATCAATGCTTAAAAGTCCTTCCGTTGTCGTGTTGTAAAGTTAGGAGAATGGGTTGCCAACTCAGGGGTAGTCCTCATCCTTTGACAAAGGTTCAAAAGTACGATTCCTTCATCAATAACCCTCATATGACTTTGAAGTACGAAATTATTAAACCATCCAAATTGAAATTAAATTCTAATTCTGTAATGGCAAATAATTAAATTTTTATTAATGTTTTGCATAATGATTTAATACGAATAATGATTAATCTAAAATAAATCCATTGATCATCAACGTTACCAAAAAAACCCCAAAAAATAAAAATAAAAATTTAAGAATACTTCGTGTGGAAAAGAATTTAATCATATAAAAGTCCTATTCAGTTTAGCGTGATTCTTTCATAAAATTTACTTAATGGTATTTTTGATGCGAAATAGTGTAACTGATGGGATATATTATAAGAATGTCCAGCTAACAACTTGTTTGGCAACTAACATAACATGTACAAATTCAACCAATCATTTTTTTTTTCACTTTAACATAAAAGCTAAATTGCTCAATGGGGTCATAAACTTGTCTGAATTTTAATCCCTTCCACTGAATTTGCATTTTAAGCTGCAGAGAGAATACATCAAAAGGGGAATTTAAAAAAAAAATATTTTCAAGGTCATGCTGATCGTTAAAGCTGGTGTTCCAGTAAATTGAAAATGTACGTCAGCAGAAAAATCGTTATAACACACATTAATATTCTCCTAAATTTTGAAATTCTTCTCAAGTTTGGATTGTTTTCGATGCCATAGATGTGTTAATAATGAGGGTTTCTCTTTTTTTCACAGCTGATCTGAATGTTTCAATGTTTAATTAAACATTTTAAGAACCTATAATGCATAGGGTGGCGTGGCTACTGCGGACACATAACATTTCGTGGTCTGAGCGGACACTTTGAAACTCATCGTGGTTAGAGCGGACACATTTTTTCCCATCTTAGAACAGATTCGATTACCGAATTACAAGGATAAATGCATTTTTGCCAATCAAATGTAATTATTTGTATTAAACTGTTGAGATATTACAGTGCGAATACATTTAAACATAGCGAAAATAATAAAAATAAGACACTTTTTGTGTTTCTTCTTTTAGTATTTTAACTAATAAGTATTTTTTAATTTAAAATCCAGAGAATTAGGTGACCATGGAATAAAAGGAAAAAATCATATGTAAAATTGGATGAAGAATTGAAAACAATCTAAAAGAATGCGAAACATCAACAATTTAGAAAAATGTCTAAAATCTCTTTAAGTTTTGTAACTAGGTTGTAACTAAATCCAAGGGTAAATGATATTTATGTCTTTATAATAAAGATTACTTAGCATTTATTTTTCTTTATTTATTGTATTTTACTTGTAGTATTTATTTTTACTTACATTAATGAAACTAATTAATTTTATGACAAATTGCCCTGTTCTAATATTTATTTGACTCTAAAATACAATTTTCAACAAAATTCCTGAAATTCGTTCATACCTTCATTATTTTGTGATTTATTATTAATTTTTTAAACATTTCTCTGAAAGTTTTATTCTTATTACATTTCGCTATGTTTAAGATGTTTTCGCACTATAATATCTTTACAATTTAATACAAATAATTAAATTTGCTTAGCAAAAACATATTTATCCTCGCAATTTGGTAATCGAATCTGTTCTAAGATGGGGGAAATGTGTCCGCTTTAACCACGATGAGTTTCAAAGTGTCCGCTCTAACCATGTCCGCTGTAGCCACGAAACCCGGCATAGAATGGTTGGTGTTATTCCTGCCCAATTGTGATATCTTTTGTGGCACTGTAGCTTAGTAGTCCTGTCATGAACTCATTATCGAGTAGCGGGTACAAATACTACTATTTCTACTGAAGATCCATCGAGTAGAATGGCTAATGTACGTTAAATTTGTCAAGGGTTCCCGTTAGAGTGTGTGGATGTTTGGAGAGGAGGATGTCAGCTCAGGTGTTATCCTCGTCACTTGCTCATGGTTCAAAATAATGACTTCATAGCTGAAAACATTCGCATTGCCTTGAAGAACGACCCTTATAAACACTCATTCGCCCGATCGATCATGTGTTCGAATCCTGCTTTCACAAAAGATCACCATGTAAAAAGAATTGTGCTCATGAAATCCGTCCAGATCTAAGTCCTTCTGGTAACTTGGTTTGGGGAGTAGAGTACCAGATAAAGTGTCGTTAATTAATTTATTTTTTGCTGTGGTTAAAAGTTGCGATTGTATGTGACGTTAATAGACAATCAATTAGCAATATACCTATAGAGAGATATTTTTTAAAGCAACTATGAATTATAAAGAACAGTTTTATTTTATATATAATATTTAACACTTTTTCAAAGAAATGCAATCTTAATTTACTCGGGATTATTTTCTATACACTTCTTGATTCGTTTCTATTTGACTAGGTTTTTAATTAAGATTTTTAGCAATAAAGTTATTAATTTTCTAAAAGTTGATTTAATTTAAATTTACAGCATCTGGAATTGGTCCGTTTTATTTTTATAAGCTTAATTATACCTTTCAAGGGATTTATTACGAATGGCTTACTGCTAATTAATAAGGTATTTACCGAAAAGATTGTTTATTCAAATCATATAAAACATTCCAAAATTAGAAAATATATTTATGCAAATCTATTATCTCTTATTCTTAATCATTTAACTGAAAAAAATTAATTTCTTCAGAGTTAATCTCTTTTAATCCATACCAAAGAGAGACAAAATAATTGTACAAAATGACAATTTATGAAAATAAAATGTCCCTTATATGAGAAAAAATGCTAAAGAAATGTTGTTAGATATCAGAGTGAGTGAATATTAACGTCACACTGTTTAGCAACACGAGGGCTTTTGGCGACGGTCTGCGTAATTTTGAACCATGGTCAAGTGACGTGGGCGACACCTGAGCTGCCCCCCCTCTCCTAACTACCACACCACACCAACGGAGGACGTTTGAGCTCTCGACAGATTTAACGTGCATCGCTCCCCTACACCCCGGGTCCTTAGTGGTACTGGGATCGAACTCATGACACGCTATCCACGATCCGATGCCTAGACCACTTGGCTACCGCGACCACAAAGATAGGAGAGAGAAAATTATTCTGATTTATATGTATATATCATTTTTTGCCATTTTGGGAGAATGGGTCAACACTTTTTCAAAGGGTTTGCTACCGCATTGTTTTCTTCTCTAGAAATCTTTTTTTTTTCGGTATATTTTTGAATTAGTATGAATTTAAGAATATTTTGCAAATTTATTTAAAATTTTAAATTTCGAAAAAGTCTTTGATGTGTATTTCATCACAAAAAATTAAGTAATATAGCTTTCCTTGAAAATTTTCTCATCACTACTTATTATTAATTAAAAATCTGTGCGCATTAAATGCTTGATTTTAAATTTTAAAATTAAATAAATAAATTAAATTAAAATTAACTAAATAAATAAAAAGCAATTTTATGGAACATCTTTTTTTTAAAAAAATTGTTTTTGTAACTCAAATATTAAGCACTACTTACTATAACTACTAATACTTAATACTTTTAAAGCACATTTTATATTTGATATAAATAAAAATCAAAGTTTTTAGGTTACATTTCATGAAGGTTTAGTGAAAATATGAGAGCATATGTAACACACACACAACATTTTGAGCCAAGTATTCTGGTAAGATCCTGGGAAATTGCTGCAAAGAAAGCAAGCTCGTAAAATAAAACCTTTTTCTTTATGTTTGCTTTCAACTGTAGTTTTAGCGTTTGAATCTGATTAGAGATTAAATGCTTTCACAAATTCTATACAAAAAATATTTATGTAAAATATTTGTTGTAATGTATTTTTTTACATCAGCACATTATTTTTATTTTTTGAGTTCTGAATCATTTGAATCATGTTCCATGTTCAGTTAATAGTAGGGTGAAAAAATCACAAAATGTATTGATAGTATGCTTATGCTACCTTTTGGTCCCAAAGTGTAAAATAAAAAAATTATAAAAACAGAAAAACTCCTTTTAAAAGTCTAAAAGTTTGCAGATTTTTAGATCCTTGTATTAAACTCACTCCTTACTACGTTTCTCTAGAATAACTATTCGGTAAAGCTTGGTCACTTCTGAGGAGAAATCTTTAAGTTATTTACAATAAGAATTATTACATCAATGACGTGAAAGCATGCTTTTGAGAGAAAGGCTTTCCTACCATAAACATACATGGAAACAATTATTTAAAAAAACAAACAGATGATGTGTGTTCGTATAAAAAGCATTCTTCGAACGCGCGCACACATTGTATATTACGATTTAAAACGCAACAAAAATACTGTTTTATTCCTTATATGGACTAGAGTCCTGCCCCATTTAGGCATTACCACACAATTATATAATCAAAAAATGCGCTTGTGTCTTAACTGAAATACAATAGAGTGAATTCATCATAACTCGCTTTGCTGACACCTTGAAATAGTGGCAAAACCTTCCACAATCAAAGTATCAGATCTGGAAAAAATGTAACAGAGTAATAATTACGTTTTAATCTGTATTTTATTACGATTTTCTCGAGAGAACTGCCCTCTTTTTCTTCCTCTTGTAAATTGGAATAAAGGTCAAGATCGATAGAAAGGAAAAACAAATACCTTCTGCAGTCGCTTTATTTAATTTCTGTCCTTGGTTCTTCGCTCAAAGCAATTATCCTCACAACTCCAAAGCGTATAGTGGGCGGGAACCATCGGCGAAGAAGAAAGTATCAAGACTTTCACACCCCGAAGATGTTTCTCCTCTTACGCAATCCTGGAATAAATTTCACATTATTCACATTCTAGCGGAATCGCATTCAGCGTCAAGAAGTTTTTCAGTTCTTTTAAAAGACATCTGAGAGATTATTTATAGATCTACTCGAAGAAGGAATTAGTCAATTTAAACAAATCTAATAGAATAGGGCATAGATTCCCAACCTTTTTTGAACTGGCGCCCCCTTTTCTAGTAAAAATTTCGATACCGCTCCCTTTTCCACTGAATTTCGATACCGCCCCCTCCCATTCTAGAGAAATAAGAGTGTATATGGTGAAAACAAGACTTAAACATGAAACATGACAAGACATGGTGAAAACAAGACTTAAATTTTAAAAAATATTCTATTACGAACAGAAAATATTTTTTAATTAATTTTTTTTCTAACTACCCAATTTTTTACTTGCTAATCTGAAATAGCTAATGCCACAAATATATTTAAATGTGTAATATTATATATTTTAGTGATAAATAGGATATTGGTGCTTGACAGGATATGGTTGGATATTTGATAGGATACTGTTGTTTTGTAAATTGACAATTTCAACCCTTAAAGAATCACACGTTAATTCCTGGTCAACATATTTAATGATATTTCTTGGATAATATACTTAATTAAATGCAGTGAACGAAACATTTTTCCTGCTGCTCACAAAGACAACACGTGCACTTCAGAAATTAAAATCCACGATATCATTCAACTTAATGTAGGTCTGAATGAAATGTAATCTTTAAGTTTTCATCCACTTCCTGAACTACCGTAAATATGTGAATTTTCGTACATGTGATATAGAAATGATTTAAATGCATACAATCAACATAAGGTAAACAGTAGTAAAGTTTATTTTTGTTAGTACATTTTAACATGTTTTTTAAATCTTTTTTAGACTATATTTGGTTAATCTGCCCTAGCCCCTCCGTGCCATCTCAACGCCCCTAATTTCTCTGAGTCTTTTACTGCCCCCTGAAAGCCTCAAACGCCCACAAGGGGGCGTTATTGTCCACGTTGAGAACCTTTAATATAGGGCAAGGATGGAGAACCAATGGCACGCGTGCCGCTGATGGCACGGGAACAATATTTCCGGCACTCTATCGTTCAAAATTACAGAGTTCAGTATGAAGTATTACGAACAACAGCAAGTGATCGGCCGCGTGGTAGCGAAGATTTGATTCCAAACACATTTAACTACTTGAAGAAGCTAGCTTATGCCTTTTCAACCACACTATCATCTACCAATTCTTGTAAATAATTATTTTTATAGATGAATAACATTAAAGACTCCCTTAGAAACCGTTTAGCAGATAACTCCAATTCAGCATGCATTCTGCTAAAAGTAACATCTTACAATCCTTATATAAAGTTATTTGTCATCTAATCTGCAACAACAGAAGTCACACTAATGTTACTTTATAATTTGAATCATACACATTTTACTAATACATTTACTACTATACACTACATATGCATTTTTTCGTTGTAAATAAAGAGTTTTGAGTTGTTTCTATTTAGTTATATTTTTTCCCCAATAATTACAAGTCAAAATTATTTGAAGGCATGTCCTTACCCCATTCAAGATTTCTTAAGTAAAAAATGGCACGTTGGTTGAAAAAGATTCGCCGCCCCTGATATAGGGTGTCCGAAAAGGATGACTACACTTTCAAAAATAAACAAACAAAGGTTTTCGCTTTGGGTCTTTTATGTTCCATAAAAAAAGATTAAAGCTTGTGTTTTATGAAATGCAAACTAAATGGTGCAACATTTGCAACAATCCCCACTTTGCAACATTCTCGTTGCAAAAGGGCTTCACGGCAAGAACAAGCGCAACTTGTAGCATGATTTATCAAATTTAAACCTGCAACACATCTACATCTTAAATTTCAGACTACTTATAAACGAAGTCCACCTTCAAAGTTCCCAATTTATTAGTGACATGAAATATTTATGACTTAAGGTAGCATATTATCAAAAACAAAATCTGACCTTCCTAGCAGAAGCTGGGATGATTTTAGTCGAGACTCGATGCGTTGCGTGCGGCTAATGGTGCGCATATTGAAATCATGTGTAGCGGTATCATCTATATAAGCCATTAACAACCTCCGTACCAAAGTGATCATTTTGGTATAGTAGTTAAGTTACTCGGTTTCGGATCCAACGGTCCCGGGTTCTGTCCTCCGGATAAGGGCACCACTTGAGCTAAAAACTAGTGAGCTTTGAAACTAGCTTGAGCTAAGAAACCTTCCGAACTGTCGTGGTGCCATCTATCCGCAAAAAGAGCTTCCAATAACTCGTCACAAATTACTTGACGCATCTCCTCCAATTCGCACCAACAACTGATCGTTCGCATTAACAACTATATCGTTCGTTCGCCTAACCACCAACTTACTGGTAGGGGAGTGTGTAGCGGTATCATCTATATAAGCTAGTAACAACATCTGTCCCCAAGTGATCATTTTGGTACAGTGGTTAAGTTATTGGGTTTCGGATCCAAAGGTCCCAGGTTCTGTCCTCCGGATAAGCGCGCCACTTCATAGGTAATAAAACATTGTAAAAAAAAAGTTTGATATTTTCTTTATGAAACAAAAAAAAATCCTTAGTGGATATCTTAATTTGTTTATTTGTAATTAAAATTTGAAAGTATGTAGTCGCACTCTTCGTACACCTGGTATAATAATGTAGTGTCCACGTGAATAAATGTTCTAAAACGTACAATTTAACATGAAATGATCCTGATAGGGCAAAATGTTGTGGAATTAATATTAACATACATATTAGTTCATATTAGTTGCATTTATTATTGAAAAGCAATTAAAGAATTTTTCAAATCTAAAACATGTCTTTTGAAATTTGTTGGCTAGGAAAGTTTGTCGTAGTCTCTCACTACCCCTATGGTTATTAATTCCCTTTGCACATTATCTAAATTTGTATATGTCGGATTCATAATTAATGACTACGCAAATAATAAATCACTTATTTATTATTCCTTATGATAGAAATACACAAATATTAATCAAACTTTAAGAACAACAAATTATAGTGGAGTGAGATCAGAATTCAATTATGAACGACGGAACACTAACTGATACCACGGGGAATAACGCATACAATCAAACTATGCATTTAAATCTAATCTATAAAAATCACAGACCTGATATCTCTTTAAGACTGGATTCTTGAATACTTGTAGAATCTGTGGAGCGGTTTAAATCCTGGATATCTTCAGTTACGTCTGATCCGAATTAATGAATCTTTTTCAATAATCTACCTTCAGCTAACAAACTTCTCTTAGTTAAACTAATCTCCTAGAATCACCTTCTTAATCAATCACGTAGTTTACTCCTCTATCAAAACACGTAGTCATCCTCATCTCTTCATTTCATTTCTCCCTTTTATATCTCTTTCGAACTCGCTAAACCCGAAACTATCTTATTTGCATAAGTCACACTTTCAGCTCTCAGCGGGGATTGGTTAAAATAAATACAATTTAAAAGATTATGAGAGAAGGTTAGTGAAACGCGTAAGCACCCGTCACAAGTTGAGAAGCAATGTTGCTGTAACAATTCTGGCAACATATTTAGAGTTCTTGATCACAAATATGTTGCCAATACAAATACTAAAAAAAACGTGATAAGACTGTCCTTTTGCATATTTCTTGACATGAAAGTACAATTGGCTGTTACCTAACATATTTGTATACTTCCATCTACCTCTGCAGCGAATTGCATTTTCTTAAATTCTGATTAGCTTCCGGAAATTAGCATTTTCCTTTTTGGAAGTGACTGTAAGTAAAACAATTATGCAAATAAAAAAGTGTTTGTGCTTATGACCACACGATAGAAGTGAAAACTTTAAATTTTGTAATGTTATTTCAGGTGATAAAAAACAAGGGGATTGTATTATTGTCATATAAAATTTATTCATATGTCTGTACTCATAAAGTAATATTATTTTGTAAAATATACAATCATATTTGTGAATTAATTTTATTGTAAGAAGGAAGCAATAGATTTATGGTAGCTGAAATAGGTTGTGAATACTTTATAGATTCAAAATTATTTAAATATCTAAGGGGGGAAAACTCCGTCAAGCTTTGTTCCATACTTCGTCGTGCTTTCACTTGGATCATTTGACACAATTAAATTGAATTTTGATTTTAAAAAATAAACTATGGTTTTTGATTTGTCTTTTGAAAAAAATCTACATTATAAAATCCCCACTTAAAATCATAGGTAATTTGTTCAGAATAGCCGATCCGGTTTCAGTGTAGGCAACTAAGTTTTTGTGTATGAATTCGATAATTTTCTCTACACTTTGATTTAGTAAAATATAAATAGCAACCATTAAAATTATTTGTCCATTTTCTGCTCTACATTTCACTGCATAAATTTCTCCGATAATGACTGATTAAACCCAAATAATTCTGTTGTATTTGATGCTACATCCATTCTTTATATAGTATAATAAAATGAATTATATAAGGAAGTACATGCACATATTGAATAAAATACAAATCGATAATTGAATATTTAAATAAATAAAACTGGGAAATATAAGAAGCAAACTTTAATTTAATTGGCCTTAAATTTCTTCCTTTTTCGATTATCCTTCGCTGTAATGATAGTAAAATAAATAGTAGTTAATAAAAGTATTTTTTAGCGATTGAAAATTTGAGCAAGATATATATTATAGGGTAAGTATGAACTAATAGTAGGAATTTAAAAATTGAGTTGACTGAATGGGCATATCGTTCTAAAGCAGGAGTGGGCATAGCTCACGCAGAGAGTTATTTTGTGGCCTGCCCAAGCGGTCAGAAAATCCTCTTTGACCCAAGATTTTTTTTCCGTGCCCGACCAAAGATTCGTCTCGCTCTTATATTCCACTATAAGGAAAATAGAATTATTTTATTAGGATGACAAATTACTTGAAAGTGTTTCTGCAATGATTAGAGATCATCTTCAGAGTTTGGAGGACGAGATCACAAGAAGATTTCAGGATTTTAAGAAAGTCTAAAACCATATACACACACACAATTCGATTTTGAGCCTAAATCAATGTGCTTTCTTATCCCTTCACTGTTAATATTGATACAGCAACTGAAAAGCTGCAGCTTGAACTTTTGCATTTGCAGTCAGATCACAAATTAATTCTATGGCATTAATTGACTTTTACAAATCTTTGTCAGCTGAAAAACTTCCATGTATGAAGAAATTTGCTGAGAAAATGTTCTCTACATATATTTGTGAGATAAGGTTTATTTTGCAGAAGATCAGGAAAACAAAATATAGATGCAAGATGTGGCTATCATAAACTTACAGGATGTGATGAGAATTTTAACTCAAGCAATCTCACCCTCGATTTTAAAAAAATTGTAGAGAAGTGTGGCATAGAGTACATTTGTCTCATTAAACTAATTCTAAAACAAGCAATATGAAAAAATTTTTAATCAATTCCTACTTAGATCAACAAAAAAAATATTTTAGTTACTCTTTATTAAATAGTTACAATTAATATAAATATGTATATACATATGACAGAATCACAACATTAAGTGGCAATTAATTTTATTAATTATCATTAAAATATCGCATTGTTATCCAAAACAATAGCGTAGAAAAATTTCAGTTCAACTGAATGCTTTGAAACGTGAGGAAAAAAAACTCTTTTAGGTTTTGATCCAAGTCGCTAAAAATGAAGCCAACGTGGCTGTACTGTAATTCTTTAAATAATTAATTTCAGTCATTTAATTTTAACTAATTATAATTAAATTATCGTATTGTTACCGAAAACAATAGTGTATAGAAAATTTCAGTTCAAATGAGCGCTTTAAAATGTGAGAAAAAAAAAACCTTTTCAAGTTTTGACATAAGACGGCAAAATGGTCACTAAGTCGCCAAAAATGATGCCAACGTGGCTGTATTTGTAATTCTTTAAATAATTAGTTTTAATCGATTAGTTTTTATTAAATTACTGCATTGTCATCCAAAATAATCGTGCAAACAAAATTTCAGCTCAAATGAGTGCTTTAAAATGTGAAAAAAACACCTTTTCAAGTTTTGACATAAGTCGCAAAAATGGTCGCTAAGTCGCCAAGAATGATGCCAACGTGACTGTGTTTGTAATTCTTTGAATAATTAGTTTTAATCAATTAGTTTTTATAAATTATAATTAAATTACTGCATTGTCATCCAAAATAATGGTGCATATAAAATTTCAGTTCAAGTGAGTGATTTAAAATGCATTTTATTAACGTTTGAAAATTTGAACTAGATAAATATATAGAGAATGTGAACTCATTGTAAATTGAATTAAATGTGCTTGCAGCCATAGATGATATGAAATAAGCACAACAAATAAATTAAATAAATCAGCCACTATATTATTTAACTTATATTTACTGGTTTTTGGTACATTTTATACCTTTTCTGATAATTAAGGAATGCAATCATTTCAAAAAGGTGCAGCTCTGCGGTATCCACCATTTTCACAATGTTGCCCTCGAGCCAAAACAGTTGCCCGCCAATTTTCTGGAACATAACGAAATTTTCTTCAATTATTTTTTTCTTACAAAATTATTTGGGAACACCAATTGAAAAAAAAAACACTTCCCTCTTAGCCAAGATTGATGATCAGTATAACACGAGGAAAAATGTATAAATATTAAACAGACTTAATTTAGTAATGGAAATTTAGCACTTAAATTGAAAAGTTAATTCCACATGTTACGTAACAAAATTAAAGATGAACTCCCGAAATATTTAAATACTGCTCGATTTTTGATCTTACTTAACGCGGCATTTCTAGCTCAGGGTATGTCATACCCACCGTATTACTTTTTTCAACGCTTCCTTCTGAACTGTTTTTGGAAAATGGATAGTTTCTCGAGTAGCTGACTTTAAGGTCATATCCTTTGAGGGGCCTTAGCTTGTAAGGGAATTCTAAATGTATATTTTTTGAATACAGCCTCTTCGGTTATGTCATACCCTGCGCGTGAATCGCCTTTACAGTTCTGAATGCATGAGCACGCTTTAAATCTTTCTTACGCAATGGCGTATTATTGTGGTAAGGATGAAAAAATGTGATATTTAAGTAATTTAATAGATACAGTATTTAATAGATATAGTACAACAGTATTTTCGGATGAAGAAAGTCTCCTTGCTTGGATGAAGAAGAAGAACCGAATGATAAATAGTATAATAGCAAGTATGATTCATCTACAGAAATCGATCCAGATAATTTAAGCGAGGGAACAATTATCGTCCCTGAATTATCGTCCTACATTTTCTAGCCATTGAATACCACGTTATATTCAATGGCTAGAAAATGTAATCGTTAGCCTATGACAATCTTTTTAGAGTTGTTAAACGTTGCGACAATAAATACGCAAATTATTTTATTGTCCTCAGAAACCACCTACTAAACACCTAGACGCTGAATTCTGAAGTGTTTTGGATTTCGATTCACAGAAGAATGTAAAGAATGTAGAAATCAGCAAGTAATGCTTCAACGAAATTTTTAAAAAATTAAAAATCCAGTGAAAAATGTCGCACTTACTTGCGACGAAGACTAAATGAGGATATAAACAAAGTACTGAATGACCCTTATAACTCAATTTACGTGTGGTCTAATAAACATTTTATTTTCCTACTTTTCTCCCTTTTTCCACATTTGTATACAAATTTTGCGGTATCTTATACCCAAGAATGTACCATTCTTGGGTATAGAACATTCGTTCGTTCTTTTAGCGTGAGTGATGCCGGGTTGAAAATAACCCTCGTTTTCTGAGTGTTTGATTCTTCCATACCCCATTTTCTAATAACACAGTGAATATATCAAAATTGGTAACCACCATAAACAATAATTCCTTCGGATAATAGGGGCGACAGAAATAACAATTATCAGCTACTGGACAAGAAAAAAGTACGGAGCAAGTAGAATTAAAAATGCAGCCAATCCGCGGCGTTTGCTAATCAACGGCTGCAGTGTCTGACTTCGAATTTTCGTAATTAGCATACACGATAAGAATCCTCGCAAGTGGAAGAACGTTGTACTCGAATATCTCGATTTTTGTTTGTTATCTTGCTTCTTTTTTTCATTTCTTTCACTTTTTTTTTTATTACGTAGACGCCTAGATATGTTTTGTTTTCATACGTTTACAATTTTGAAAAAAACTCGAAAGAGGGAAAAAAAATTCTCAAGGTTAGAAGGTCGTTGTCCGCTGTTGTAGACGAATTTCAAAGCTTTGCCTCGCAGCTACAGCGGCATGATTTAGCTTGAAGTGAAAGTGATAGTAATTTATTTATTATTTTTTTTATATTTCAGGGTTAATGTCATACATTGATACCTACTGATATCGTAGTTCTGCAAATGATTTTATGGCTGCCGCAGGTGTTTGACAGTTGTAATTCAGCACATCTACATTATTCGGCAAAAACGAAAGACATGTTCGGAATTAAATTTTAGAATGGATGAATATCAAAATGTAACTTGCGAAACGAATATTAGGAGACATGTTTTTCTAACTGAATTATTGAATTCGATTTTTGAACAAAAATGTATTACCATTTGTTGCACAACATTCAGTGCGTAAAAGGTTTTTAAAAGTAATTGAAAAACTGTCTCCAAAACATTTTGTAATCTAAAGATTTTTGGATGCATTTTATTAAATTTTAATTAAAGCTGTTATCGAGCATGGAATACCTACTGAAACATTCAGATCCCATACGTTGAACTGATAAGGAATTTAAACATAAAAAAGTTGAAAATTAGATAACATTTAGAGGTCTTAGACCTGCTTTTGAGAATTTATAAAGAGATTTCCTAAATGGTGTATATTGATAAGATTCTTGCAAATTTCGCATTGAGTATAGTAAATTGCTAAATGAACATATTTCAAATACTAACAATTATCAAAAATCTAAAAATTCGCCTTTCACAAATAATAATCGTATTATTGCACTAAATAAAAAACTTGCACATTCACTTGACAAATATTAAATATCTTCACATTTTTAACACCTAAAATTTAAAAAAATCAAGTTAAATTCCATAATATTAATGAATGTAATACATATATTGTGAAATGTGAAATTGTTTTACATTCGATTCTTCCGAATACCATCGATATTTTTGGCATACGCTATAGTTAAAGATAGCTTAGAATATTATTTAACCCATGAAGCACAAGATTACTTTTTCTATGCAAGGTTTTGATTTCGAAGGTCTTTTTAACTCCATGGATATTGATGATCTGATTAGAGTTTTTATGCTAGTACACAATAAATATTTAAATAATGAATTAAAACCCGAAAAATTTAAAACTTTTATTAAACATGCACTACAAATTAACTCCTTTGTGTTCGATTAAAATCTTTATAAGCAAGGCAGGTTAGATGCCTATCTTAGGATAGACCAGCTAGTAAATTTTGGTCCACTCTTTATTTGTATTTTCTATAAATAAACTTTCCTTTATTTACCATATCTGAGATAATTTGGTTGCTTTGGAAAAAATTGTGAAATTAAATCAAATAATACATTTTACCCGGATTACCTTAATATGATAAAAACTAACTTTAACTCAAACAAAGTTAAAATTTTGTATGTAGATTTACAGATATTTGATAATAAAGTATTTTACTTTTTGTTGATAAAAAAGAAGCACATTTGTATTCCATGCAATCGAAATACCTTTTTGAAGCAGCAATTTACATAACGTGAAATCTGTCGTATAACGCGCCCTTTAACTTTATAAGTAAGATCGAAATTCAAGGGTGCGCGTTATACTCCGGGTATGAAAATGAGAACTCTAAAAATAAGAAAAAAGAGGTGAACATATAAAGAAAGTTTGACTTCTACATACATCGAAATATGTTTATTTGAAAGAAAGGACATTCTCTCTCTTTACGAGCTTAAAGGATTGTAATCTAGAAATATACTATTTGTGTAAATCTTTTGAGATAATACCTTTGCATGAATGGAATCAAAGCATGCGTACATTTCAGGATTCCTTGTAAAAAGTAGGGGCGCGTTATACGGCGATTATATCTAAAATCAAAAAAATGCAGCTTGAAAGTACAGGAGCACATTATACGCCGGTGTGAGCTATATGCCGTATTTACGGTATATTTATTTACAGAAACATTATATTAGCGTTTTCTTTCTTCAAAAGAATAATTTAACTACACACAAAATAGACACATTCAATAACATTAAGAAGTTGACGAGAATTAAAATTCCTAAGCGAATTGTTCTTTGCGAATGAAACGAATGAGTGTGCAGTATCCATAGAAATTGATCGGTCCATATTACTCAACGAAGACACAAATTTGAATATAGTAATATTTAATAAGACTGAACTTGCCGTAATGCGGTCTACATTCTACAAATCAAGTTACACACTGACGATATTTACATTTTAGATACTGAGGTGTGCACAGCAGCGCCATCGCATGGCCAATATTTCGGCACAGAAGTTCTTTTATAATTGCTTGGACCATTCCATATATAAACATGTTAAAAAATATATAAACATCAAAAATACATTGATCGTCTTGTAAATTTTAATCCTAAAACCACCATACTTTCACAGTCAACTAGTTAGTTACCTGGCTTGAAGATTGAAATTACTTTTATCATTGTTAACATATTACAACACGCATTCTAAAACATTTTATTTATTTATAAACTTTAACCTTTTATACATGCAACTAATGATAACCAATCAGATACTATCAACGCGCACTTTTAATAACGTCATGATATGGTATTGATGAGGTGTTACTTTTTAGGTATTCAAGATTTATACTTTACTTTACCAATAACAACTTTTCAACGATTTAAAGTGTTTTATTTCTGTAAAATCCTTATGAGTAGATTTTCTTTTTAAAAAAATTCCGTAGTATCTGAAATTTTGTAAACTTCGCAACTGATTAATTTCAAGTTAATCTGTTTTGAAGATTTCGTTATTGTTCTCTTATTCTTTTCTATTTCCT